>CM031238.1:147972937-148041720 GCA_018340775.1 Taxus wallichiana var. yunnanensis | reverse complement strand
AAGATGGGAATATATTCTTAGAAATGGATATGATGATGCCCCCAATGAGAGAACCGACAAAGATAAAAATGTGACAGGGTTTTCCAAAAGAGAAGAGGTCAATGTTACAAAGAGAAGAACAAGAGTGGTAATGAAAGGGATAGATAGCAAAAACATAAATGGAGAAACATCGGCATTGAATGTGAATTCCAGATGCAAGGGATGTTGAGAAAGAGCAAAGGAATAGACAGGAGGATTGGTTGATTATGAGAAGAGAAAGAAATATTGAATATGAAGACGATAGGGGTATGGAATAGAGGAACAAAGATGGAGGGGGATAAAATAAGGAGTGAAAGGGGAGGAAGAAAATAACAATGAAGGATTATAGAGAAAGGTGGAAATAAAGAAGGACAAATAAAGAGAAGACAAGAAAAGAATAGAGCAGAGGATGAAATTATGAAAAAGGGAGAGAGTTATTTAAAATGTGTTAAGGAGGATGACGCAGAGGAAGGTAGAGAGGTAATGGAAAACAAAAGAGATGATAGAGAAAAGAAAATTGAAGGAAACAGATCATGAAAGAGGGATTCGTGAGAACCGATGTCGAAAAGCGATGCACCACAACGAAGTTGCACTCCGATGCTAACGTCAAGCCAACACAATACGCAAGATTCGAAACAATGGAAAGAAGATTGCAAGTAAGAAGAATCGGTCCGCTCAAGCTCATAGATCGAAAAATAGGAAGTACAAATAGGGGTGTTGTGTAACCCCCATGCCTAAACATGGAAAGAAACTCAATGATGCCACTACGCATATGACGTTGACTAACGCATATGATGCCACTAGAAGAGGAGTTACAATTCCAAATAAGGAATGTAACTCCTATGACACATTGACACAAATGACAATGTCAGATTCTATGACAGAATTTGACACTTTTCATTTGACTTCCTAAGACCTATGACCCTCGCAAGGTGAGATGACTCACCTAGGTGATGTGGATGATGATTGGACAGTCACACACACCAACACCCCCCCTTCATCGAAGCCGCGGAAGAGGAAAAGGTAAGCTAGAACAGAAAAGAAGACTCCCCTAGACAACTAAGAAGGATGTGTCAATGGGCCCTGGCAACTAAAGGCCTGATAAGGTGCCCATGTATAGACAACATCTTTCTGGAAAGAAGAAGAGGAGAAGAGAAAAAAAGGAGCGCTATCCAGCTCCCCCGGAAGATGATTTCTGATGGACTCCTAGTGAATCAAGGACCAAAGGTCGGTGATCAGAAGGAGGAGGAACATGGAGAGTTCCGGAAGGTGGCCCAATATGAGAAGGAGATAATATATCAAGAGAAGCGGTGACAATCCTGTCAATCTCCATAAGGTGAGAGTCCGCAAATATAGATATATCATTAAGAGAGCCCGGAAGGGGAAATGAACTGTTGCGGTGGAGAGTCAATGGAAGTCTGGTGGATGGCAACTCGATCTCGAAGAGGCAAAGAGGTCAAGAAGATGCTGCACTGTGATGTCGGTATCCTCGAGCATATCATCCAAGTCTGAGTCAAGGAGATCAATGTCCTATTGTGGAGGATTATAAGAACCCTTTTAAGAAGCAATCTCGAAGTCTCTGGAAGCAACAGGGGATGGAAGAATCTCCAGGCTAGAATCAATAGAATCAGTAGATGCTCATGATGGGGAAAATCAGAGATCTAAGGCAGCATGGTGCACAGGTGATAATTCAACCAAAGAGTATTGTGGAGGAGAGTCACTAGAAAATATGATATGAGCAATACTAAGTTCTGAAGGAGCATGCACATAAATATGTGGGGGTGGCCCTTCGTAAGAAAAAGTATCAGTGAACTCACTTTCCTCCATGGATGCAAGATCATCAGAAGATCCATAATCGAGATGAAGGAGGATCAAATTCTCCATGAAAATTCTGAATGAAGATCCAATCTCTGTGTGCAGACTCGGTGAATTCTAATCGACGTTGAATATTCCTCCGGTATAGTAAGACAAAGAAGCCCGTATGTCATATCATTCTCGTTCAACCAATTTTGGTGATGAATGCGGTCAATAGGTTCAAGTGCCAACCCAAGAAGATGTGGTAACAAATTATACATAATACAATGATCGAGTATCCCACTCTTCCATTGTAGGTAGTTTCCTGGTCCTAGTTGAACAATGGAGCGATGAAATTCAATGTCCATGACGAGAGGAGCCTCCAAGGAACACAAGATTAACCCCCCCTTTTTGTGGCACTTTATAATTCAATGCTGTTGATTACAACCAGATGCGACTGTGTTCCGAGAACTATTTTTCACTCACCTTGCAATTAGCGTAATAACGCGCAATGGTGGAGACAACAATCAAGGTTCGTAGGGTGCAACAGATCGACACTATAAGCAAGCACAAGAATGAGAGAAAACAAGAAGGGGAAGAGAAATCCTTGTGAGAAATAGTGTCTCACATTGCACAAAAGAATCCCTTTATCGTAAGACTAGTGGTGGATGCGCTCACAAGTCCACAAAAAAGGGAATATAACAAAGCTCAAGAAAAAATGAGCTGAATTAAGCAATACAAAGACACCCCCTAGAATGCGGCACTTTATAAAATTAGTGCATTTACAAAAATAATTATCCCATCATCTAGAGTGCAAAAAAACATGCAACTTTGACTAAAGAAGTGCTCAAAACCAAGCAACGAGTCAAAAGTTATAGCAAAAACCAATTCCCGCAACTGATGAGAAAAAGCCAATAAGCCTGCAAATGGATTAAAAAAGTTCCCTAAACGCATGAAAAAGGTGTCGTATGTATGCCCGTTGGAAACAACATGGAATTTGAGATAGGGTTTGTTTGTATTGTGAGGGGGGATTAGCCACCTGCCAATCCCGGACCTCACCCTTCATCTTTGGCACTCGACGGAAGGTTAATAAAACAAGCCAAAAAACTTACAATATTACAATGCCACTTAAAAAAGATTTTTAGCACCTTAAAATATTTAAGAGGAGATTGATTTATCAATTGTAAGTTTTAAAAAGGAACGTGGTGTAACCTATAACTGAGTCCACATGTAAACAATGACACACTTCCAAGCTCATAATGGTTCCCACGTAGTTGCTGTTCAAAATAGAAGTGCAACAGACCAGTCCAATGTTGAGCAGGAGTGGGAGAGCCCAAGAGACAGTAGAAAATGTAGTGTAACTGTCCACTGCAAAAAACGCCAGCTAGGAGAAAACATGGAGAGAGTGGAAAACGTAGTTCTGAGTACACGTGCTGGGAGAAAACACCCAGAACAGGCCAAAAAATGCCTAAATGTAGAGAAAAATGCCAAGTCTACAGTTGGGAGACATTACATGCACGAGTAGGGGAGAAAACACTAAGAGTAATCCGAAAAACGTCTAGAACAACCCAAAAATAATGCCCAGGAGGAGAAAACACCTGACAGAGGAGAAAATGCTCAGAGCAGTGCGGAGAAGAGGAGTAAACGTAGGTTGAATGACCAAAAGGAAGATGGCAGAAGCTAGAAATGGTAGTAGGGAGCCCGAGAACAGTTGTGGGAGCACAAACTAGGTTGCAGCAACAAATCAACCAGCCAGAACAAGCCAAGAACAAGTAAAACAAGACTATCCACGTAGAAGATCACCAACCACGAACAGTCCAAGTGCAAGGCTATTCACGTAGAGCCAAAGATCAAAAACCAACGATGCAAACAACCAAAAAGGGGCCACGTTTAGATTTCCATGCCAAAAAAATGAGGATGAAGAGGATGAAGAGCTTGCAAACCACGAACAGTCCAAGTGCAAGGTGAAACGATGCAGAGAACCAAAGCCACGGTTGAACTCAAGGCAATGTAAGCAAGCCACGCCAAAAACAAGTATGCTCTCCACGTAAATACAACCAGAAAATGAAAACAAGATCACGGGTAGAAGCCCAAACCATGCATGGGTAGCAAGTAGACAATAAGAGCCAGTAATCACAGGTCCATGCCAAAAACAAGCTCTCCTTTTACCTGCGCAGCGCTGAATCTGAACACAACCAGCAAGAAACACACAAACAACCCAGAAACAATAGCCACAAAGATCTAGAAATATCCAAATACAAACTCAGCTGATAAGCAAACCAACCAAATACCTTAACTTGCAACTCTATGAAACCTCAATATGAGGTGAGCAATAATTCCAAAATGATAATCGAAAAAAAACTTGCACACGAGGAAATGAGAAGAAACTAGAAGTAATAAACAACTGAGAAACGAAGAGTGCACGTTTACCAAAACCAGCTCTGATACCATGAAAGAGGGATTCATGAGAACCGATGTCGAAAAGTGATGCACCACAACGAAGTTGCACTCCGATGGTAAAGCCAACGCAATACACAAGATTCAAACAATGGAAAGAAGATTGCAAGTAAGAAGAATGGGTCTGCTCATGCTCATAGATCGAAAAATAGGAAGTACAAATAGGGGTGTTGTGTAACCCCCATGCCTAAACATGGAAAGAAACTCAATGACGCCACTGACGCATATGACGTTGACTGACGCATATGATGCCACTAGAAGAGGAGTTACAATTCCAAATAAGGAATGTAACTCCTATGACACATTGACGCAAATGACAATGTCAGATTCTATGACAGAATTTGACACTTGTCATTTGACTTCCTAAGACCTATGACCCTCGCAAGGTGAGATGACTCACTTAGGTGATGTGGACGATGACTGGAAAGTCACACACACCAACAGATCATAGTGAGGAAATCCAAGGCGAAGAATATGGAACTGACCACATGGAAATGCATGTGGATGATGGGATGATAAAGAAGATTGGACAATGCTGAAGAGTCAGATTATCAATGGGGAAGTAAGGAGGAAGTGTGAGGTAAAATGGGGAGAAGCACGATGTAGAGGAAGTGAAATAAGATGAAGATCAGAAAGGAGGAGAAGACAACGAATAAAATTATGTAGACGGACGAGAACCAAGGATGAATATATTTGGTAAAGAGTGAGAAGCATAAGGAACGTAAAGAGAAACTTGAGGGGAGGAACGACATCGATTGGAAAAGAAATGGAGATGCATGGGATGAGGATATGCTGATGATGAGAAAATAAAGAGAAGGTGTATGATGAAGACAGTGAAGAAATTCGCAAGGAAGAATGGGAGATGGAGAGATGGCGAGGAAAAAGAAAGGATGGGATAGGAGAGGTAATGCCAGTGAAGGGATGTTAAGAGAAGTCCACCGATAATGATTAGTAGGAAAGGAGAGGATAAAAGATGAGACGAGGCAGAAAGTAAATGAAGAACGGGATGGGAAACACCAATGAAGGGACGTTAGGAGAAGTCCTCCATAATGATCAGAGGACATAGAGGAAGGAAGGAATGAAGATAGAATGAAGGAGGTCAAAGAAAAGGATTCAGGCTGTGCATAATGGGGATGAGTGATCTTTAGGAGAAGTCCACTGATAATTCTTAGCATGGAAATGGAAGATGATGATGAAATAATGTTAAGATATGATCAATGAAAATGATGGATAAGTATGGGGGTAGATATGTGGGAAAACTCTAGAAAATGGAATGGAAAGAGTAAAGAAAGGAGGGATAACAATGTGTAGGAAGATGAAGATGATGGGAGGATGCAGTGTATGAGAATGAATGAGATAAAAATGAAGAAACAAGACATGAAATGAATGGAGAAGCCATGGTTAAGTAAGATTACCCAATGGCAGATGATGGAGATGAAAAAGGGACTAGTATGGAGTGGTGTTTGCGAGAATGGAAGAGGAGGTGAGAGGATGTGATGATGGGGAATGCCAAGAAAATGTAGATGGAGAGAATGTGGGGTAGTGGGGGAGTGTAGGATGAAAATCATGCTTAAGAGGGACTCTTAAGTAAGATCTCCATGCCGTAGGAGGATTTAAGTAAGATCACCAAACCGGCAGTCATGATATGGAAGGAGAAAGACAACATTGTATTGGGTTCCAGTGTGGAAGGGTTGGTTGGAATGGATGAGTACGATGAGAGGTGGGAGATAGAAGATGAGGAAGATATGATGGGAAGTGGAAGAATCAGACGGCCAACCATTCTTAAGAGAAACCCTTAAGTAAGATTTCCCTGCGACGGAGATGGTTAAGTAGGATCACCAAACCAAAGAAGAAGAAGAATGATGAAAAAACTGAGCAGTGAACACCAAAATGGAACAAGGTGATATTAAAGTGATAACAAAGAAACAAAGGAGTGTGACATGAGTGGATGGAGGAACATATGCAACATAGATGGAGAGTGTAAGGGAAATCCTTAACTAGGATGCCCACATGGCGGTAGTGATGATGCAAGAGTATTAAGTGGAAAAGGAAGAGTGGAAAGACGTTTGTGGTGGGGATTGTCATTTGTTGAAAGAGGAAATGGTGGAGAAGCTTCTATAATGGGAGGATCCAAGGAAGAAGATATACCTTAACTAAGGTTCTCTAGCTATATGGATGGTCAAGCAAGATTGTCAAACTGAAAGCGAAAGAGTAAAAGAGAAACTCAAGAGGAAAGACAAGTAAAATATTTGGTGTCGTGCAAGGGGATATAAAGGTGAGAAGGATGATGTGGAGACAAATGGTGATGAGTGGACATGGAGAGTGAGGAGCAATAGATCAAAGATGGTGTTGAACATGTTGAGAGATAAGGAGCTGCTGGATAACAAACCTACCCTGAGAAGGATCCTCAAGTAGAATACACAAACTGCAACAATGATCAAGTAGAATTCACAAACTGAAGAGTGTATTTGCAAATGCATTCATGGAGATGATGAATAGATATAAAAGTTATAGTGTGAAATTTTATTTGATTTTTTATAAAAGGTGATTTGGATGAGATGAAAGGGAACATAGGTGTAGTAAGGATGTACAAAGAAACTATGTTTCGAACTAGACTGAAGATAAACAAGAAAATTTAACACTCAAGACATTGCACTTGTAGCCAATAACAAGTGTTAACACATAACCAATGGTAGTTAGTTATACCGAAACACCGTGAGGGAAATATGGATGAAAATTTCTCATAATCCTAATGTTGACATGACAAAGGTACCAAAGATGTGACTTGTATGCGGGAAGAGGGATCTCCAAAGGTGGTGTTCCTTAAATCTATGCCCCAACTCTAGGAAGGGAAAATAATAGCAGAAAGTTTATCAATGTGGGAAGCTTTCAGAAAATATTGATAAAGGAAGGTTGATCAATGTGGAAAACCTTCCAGATACCATAATAAAAGAGTAGCCATCCTTCGAGGGTATGGTCTACTTTATACATAATATAGATGACAAGAATAATATGATATCCGTCCTTCAAGGGATCGGTCTATTTCTTTTGATTTTACTTTGATTTTGATGTTTTTTTTTAATGAACATCCATCCTTCAAGGGATCAGTCTGCTTTTTTTTAACTTAAAATTTTGATTTTTCCTTTGACATACTTGAATTTTAACTTTACAAGGGGGAGAGCTAGGAATAGCTAAGTAAACCACTTACGAGGGGATACGGAATATACGAGAGACACCTTGGACTCTTCGCATGGCTACAATAGGAGAATGAGAAGGTAATGGATGTAATGGTTACTGGATCACATCAAAGTAGTGAAGGTGGATGATATAATTCAAATTATTACAATGATAAATGGAAGGGGCTAAAGATGGCAGAACAATCTAAAGATGTAACTAAGTTCTCATTGGTAGATATGCTAACAATAGACTGGTCACAAGTGCAATGCATTAAGAGGTTCCATTTCTGGTTTACCACCACGAGCGGGAAGACAGTGTAGTTGCAATAAGACGAGATGATAGCCAAGTAGGAAACAAAACTACGTCCTGAAGGAAATGAACATATGACCAAAATGGTGGATGTAGATGAAAATAAATAATGCTTTAAGAGAGACATAAACATAGAAGTACAATTATGGCCTCAAAGGAGGGCTTGATAAAATAAACGGTGTCCCAAAAGAGACACACATATAGAAAGACAATTACGGCCTCAAAGGAGGGTTTGATGAAATAAATGATGTCCCCAAAAGAGACACACATATAGAAAGACAAGTACGACCTCAAAGGAGGGCTTGATGAAATAAATGATGTCCCAAAAGAGACACAAATATAGCCACAATGGTGGACTTCGAAATAGATGGTGCCCCAAAAGAGACACAAATATAGCCACAAAGGTGGACTTGGAGAAAAAAGGGGGTATCTCACTAGAGAGACAAACATGGCCTCAAAGGAGGGCTTTGATGAAAAAGATGATACCCCTAAAAGAGGTATAAATATAGCCACAACAGTGGACGTTGGTAAAAAGGTCCCTTAACGGAAAGAGTTAAAGGATGTCAAAATATTGTAGATGAGATTGGGTTGGATTTGGATGGGATAAATGAAACAATGTTAAAGAGATAAGTCCGCTAGTAACAAAGGAGTTGTACATATGAGATACTCAAGGGCGAGGAAAGGTTGTTCCCCCAATGATTTAAATGTGAAGGGGTTAAAGGATGTCAAAAGAGTTTAGATGAGATTGTTTTAGATTTGGATGGGGTAAATGATTAGAGACCACAAGTGTGTTGAGTAACATAAGTGGTATTGATGAACAATGGAGGATATTCCTTAGGAGGAGTGACATGGGCTAGATGGATATTAAGGGATGATGTGGATGAAAGGATCATGGGAGATCCGAAAGATGGGATATGGATTGGATTCAAGGTAGATGGAGAAGGAACTTTCCCTTGAATAAGGAAATCATCTTTCTCTATAAGATTGTGGACGAGTGACCGAAAGACATTACAATGTTTGATGTCGTGACCTGGGGTATGATGATAAGCACAACTGAAATTAGGATTGAACCATGATGGCTTGCGAGGATAGAGATTGAAGGCTTTAATAGGAGGGAGTTTGATGGAAGATGTTTGATTTAAATGTCGAAACATATCTGCGTATGACCCCATTGAAGTTTCATGGGGAAGGTAACTTTCATGGGTTTTGATGGGGTATTTCAATTTGGAGTTAAGAGAAAAAGTAGATGTAGATTGGATGTCTGAATTTCATGTTTTGGAGGACAAATTAAATTTGGTTGGAGGATGGTATTGTTTGGATGTGGATTGATTATTGCAAGATGTCATACATGGAGAAACTAATCCTGACATGGATATTGTGCCATTGGATTGTTGATAAGAGGGAAAACCTGAATGTTTCCATGAATGTGCAGGGGACTGTCGGGGATATTTTCCTTGAGCTTTAGACTTCAACCAAGAATATTTACCTCTAGCAGGAATGAAAATAATTTCAACCAGAGGATCTGATAATGGTGTTGTGATTATTAATGGAGAAATGGTTCTAAAACAAGATGAAAATGTTAATGAAGAGATAGGTGTTTGTATGATTCGATTAATGATATCTGTGTGAGACAAGGATTGTTTCTATTTGGGAATGGAAAGAGATGATTTTTTAGAGGGAGAAGGTAAAGCATCTTTATTTGATTTAGGTGGATGTGTTGGTACAATAGGTGATCCAACGGGTATCTTAGATAGGGTTGCATATCGAGAGGATTTGGTTGGTGTGATAGAAGGATTAGGTAAATAGTATTGGGGTAGAGTGGGTGATGTGGCCACGGGTAAGGTTGTCAAGGTAGAGATAGATGGGATTGTTGACATGATAGGTCTAGGGGTTCTTTGGGATAGATAAAGTTGTAGGCATTTTTGGAATATGTGGAGGTATGAGTTTTGTGATAACGATGGAATAGACCTTATGGGTAAGGGTAATGCGAAAAATGCAGGAGCATTTTCAGACGTATAAGTAGAAGAGACTGGTTTTCTCATAAGTGTTTTGGCGGATAAGAATGATATGTTTGTTAAAGAGGTTGATGTCGAAGGCAGGACTATAAAGGTGTATGTAGTAGAACAGATTTTAGTTGGGATGAATGTGGGTAATGTAGGTGTAGTAATAGGTGTATTTGAGGCAGATATGGGTGAAGAAATAGATGTGAGAGACGTAGGGATATGTGTGGATACGAGTGGGGCCAAAATAGGTTCTAAGGATGAATCTAATGTGGTAGATTGAGGTATGTTTGAAATGGAAGAAGTGGATGGTATAATTGAATTTGATGTGGATGTGATAAGGATAGGAGAAGATGTAGGTTCAAGATAGGTAGTGCAGGTTGATGTAGGAGTGACATGTTCTGAATAAGGGATGGGAATAATGTCCAGTATGGGATCATGTGGAATTGGTGATAAAATGGGATCTTGATTGATAGTTTCAACCATACAAGTGTTTGATAGTCAAGATGTAAAGGGGGTGACGTAATTTGTTGGTGGTTGATTAGTCTATGCAATGGAGGTATCAATTTGGATATCCCCTTGATTTACAAGTTGTTGGACATGATATTTGAAGGAACGACATCTCTCAATGTTGTGACCTTAAACTCAATGATATTTACAAAAATGGGCCTCGTGATACCAAATAGGCTTGGCTTACGACTTGTCCATGGGTCATATGGCAAGAAGTTGGATGGATTTTATGCTCATCAACTTATCAAATATAGAACTATATGATTCTCCTAAAGGAGTGTAGTTGGCTATTGATTGAGGAGATCTTTGTTGAGACCATGTGCTTGATGTAGATGGGGATGATGGTTCAATGACCACAGTGTTGGTCGCAACCTTGAACTCGCCATTATGTGTGAATGGTTTTTTGGATTCAAATTTTGATTTAACTAAACTTAATTTAAGATGACCCTGCTCAATGGCACATGTTTTGAGCTTGCGAGTCATTGTGAAAGCTTCCTCAAAGGTTCAGAATGATTGGATCATATATGTTTGGCACACGAACATGAGAATAATTCGATGAGTTCAATTTGTGGGATAGTGAAGGATAGCTGGTTTATAACATCATGCCATCGTGCGATGAAGTTGGTGATGGGCTCGTTTTCATACTGTCAAATGGTATACAGATCAGTGATAGTGGTTTTACATGTGATATTGATAGAAAAGTGTTCTAAGAACAACTGTGCAAGTCGAGTGAAGGAGAATATGGAATGTCGTGGGATACTGTGGTACCAATAGAATGCGGGACCAGACAAAGACATAGGGAAAGTGCGAAGAATTAAATCGTGATCATGCACAATAAGACAAAATGTGTGTTTAAATGTGAGGAGATGTTGTTGGGAATCCTCTTTATTATTGAACTTATTAAATGCAGGAAGTTTCCAACAAGGAGGATAGGGTTTAATTGGAACCGATGGATGAATCGGTTTGTTACAGACTTGTTCATAGGATAAGGTGTTCTTGGGTAGTACAGTAAGGGTTTCTAAACTGGCTAACCGATTCATTAAGGTGTGAATTGAATCACTTGAGGTGTTGTAAGGTTGAGATTGGATTGGCTGTGTGGTTTGAAAAGTAGTTTGATTAGGCGAATGATAAATTTGTGGGTGTGTGGGTAGTTGAGGAAGTATCTGATAAGGTGGTTGATAAGTTTGTGGATAGGATGTTTGTAGAATGGTTCGATAAGACATTTGATTAATATGTGGATATGTAGGTGTTTTGGGAGGTGTTTGGTAAGGATGAACATGTGTCATGGGTTGAGATTGTTGCATAGGTTGACTTTGAATAATAGGAATATGGTGTGTTTGTTGAAGCTGGGTAGGTTGTTGTGGTAGATGATAAGTAGGGATATGAGTGTTAAGGGGTTGAGACTATTGGAGCATAGGATGGGTAAGAATGTAGGTATTAAAAGGCTAAGATTTTTTGATGGGCATACTAGTGGCAGATGAAATAGAATTAACAAAAAGGGATGTGGGTGGAAAGTGATCCACCAATTGAGGAGATTGTAGGGGATTTTTGGAGTAAGAAGTCATACAAGGGGTAAGGATGAGATTTGAGTGTATCTAGAGGAGCAGGAGATGGTGGTGCGATCGATTTAGGAAGATTGGCTTGACGGGGGATAGGGGGTTGGCGTCAAGGCATGGAGAATTTTGTATGACATGGTTCTCATGAGGTGAGACCATGGAGACTGGAGATTGGGTGACTAAAGGCATGGTTTTGAGTTTAGAATCTTGTTGGGTGAGATCATCAAAGGAAGTGAGATCATTGGATAGAGTAGATTGTTGTTTTGTCTCGATTTGGGAGAGAGCAATAATAGGTGTGAAATAGAGAAACATTTGTTTATGTATGTTGTTGACAAACAAATCAAGCGAAATTTTTTTACTCTCATGATTAATTTATAGGATGTGAACAGAAAAGAAAAGTAGGTAATGAAGGTGCCTAAAGGAGTCTAAGGCTGGTTTCAGGTAGTTATGGATTGGGAGATGTCTGAGATGGTTGCTTGTTGGGTGTTTAGGTCCTAACCAGTTAACCAGGTGAGAGGAATGTTTTGATGTGTTAATAATGTTTCTACAGTCTCAGGAAGTGTGTGATAAGTGAAATGCAGAGAGTTAAATCCTTTTACTTAAGCTATGTGATCAGCAGGATGTAGAAGGTTCATTTTAGACCAAAATGAAATGTGACGTTCGATGTATACAGACACTCAGGAAAGGGAAAGTTTGATGTAAAAAAGAGAACATAGAGAAAAATGAGAAATACCTGAGAATCACTTATCGTGGCATTTGATTGTACTTGATGATGGTGTCTTGAAAAATTCCAGTTGGTGACCTAGAACACCTGGGTATCCTAAAATGGAACCGTTTAGAGTCGCAGACGAGGCCAGTAAAAATGAATATATTTTTTTGTTTTGCAAAATGGTCTTCGACAAAGTGTTTTAATAGTTGCAAGATCGTGTAGGTCACCCTAAAATTGTAGTATGAACAATCTTGGATGGGGTCGGTGACTAGAGACTTGGGGCATGTTAATGTTTTAACAATTGATCTTGGATGGTGTTACTCTCATGGTTGCTAGGTTGTCAGTGTCACCTGCAAAGAGAAAATAAATGTAATTAGCTAATATGGTCGAATTAATAAAAAATTATATTTCAAAAAAATTCCTAAATGTGTATTTGAGATGAATTATGTACGGGACCTAAGAAAATTGAGATAACCAAACTTAATTGATATCACAACGGAATTCTCAAAAGCCAAATCTCAAGGCGATAAACTAAATTAATTGACGACTCGATAAAAACTAAATAAGGTGTTAATTAAATAAGGACACACATTCTAAATAAATGGTTCGTAAAACTCAAACAAATTATATCATCCTAATATTATTTGTGAGTGTGATGCAAAATTTTGGTGTATATTACTTAAAATAAAGTATATAGTGTGATGATTTGATATAAAGTGTTATTATTAAGTCAAAGCATGCAATGCGTTAATATATTCTAAATGATAAGTGACAAAGTAAACTATATTAAAAAAAATTACAAGATTCATTTAAGAAGTAGATTATGATTGATTTGAGAAGTAGACGAGGAAACGAGATAATGGATACCATAACGGTCAATTGGCCTTTCAAATTATAATTGGCATATCAAATTATCATGGTGTTATGGCACGAGAACAAACTATGGTTGATTTGGCTTATAGTAGAAGTAGAAACAATGGGTCGGTGGGTTAAGTGTGAAATAAAAGAAGTTGTTGGTCAAGGTATAATAGAACTGGAATGATTGGTTAATAAAAAGGTGAGTGGATTGGTATGGCCAAGTAGAATGGTCGAGTGGGGGAAGGAAATGAGTTGGTTGATGTAGACATTGGAGGGAGGTGGTTCGAAGGAAGGGGGTGAGGATTAAGTGTAGTTGAGTGGAAAGGTAGGTTGAGGATAATGACAGGGACGTGAAGAGTTTGATGGATAGTGGGTGAAGTCGGTGGAGGGAAGGAGCTGCTTGGAAGGAGTTGGAGGAGAGGGAGGTTAGTGGTGAAGTGGAGAGAAGGGACAACGATGAAGATGGGGAGGGAGAGGAGCTCGGAGTAGGGAAGGGAGATGGGTGTACAGTGAGGTGGGAGCTCGTGGGCAGGAGAAGGGAGATGTTGGAGATGGGGAGTCGTAAGGAAGAGGATATTTGAGAGGGGAGATGTGGGTGGTAGGTGAGGACGTGGCTGAGGTAGGGGAGATGGGAGGAAGGAGAGGAGAGGGAGGCAATGTGGAGGAAGTTGTACAAAAGCTTGTGGGCGGTGAGGATGTGGTGAGGCAGGCAGATGGGAGGAAGGAGAGGAGAAGTGGGAAGGAGATGGGATGGAACCTGGGTGTGGAGTCGTGGAAGAAGTCGGCGGAGAGGATGGAAGTGAGGGTGAGCCGAGGGAGTTAGGGTTGGAGAAGGGAAGGGAGATGGGGGCTTGGTGGAGAGGATGGGAGCTCAGGAGATGCGTGTAGGGAGTTGGGGGCTCGGTGGAAGGATAGGAGCATAGGGAGAGGAGAATTGGTGGACGGGAGCAGCGTGTGGCTTGGGGCATAGGGGAAAGTTGGTGAGTGGAGGACGGGATTAGCCGAGAGGGAGTGGGTGACTCAATGGATCCAGTTAGGGAGGTGGCCGAGCTGGCCGAGTGGAGAGGTGAGGAGATAGTTAGGAGGAAGGGGAGTAAGATGGGGTAGCCTAGGATTTTTTTTTTTGTTTTATATATATATATATATATATATATATATATATTAATTTTAAGTGCAATTTATGTCATAATAATTTTTTTTTAAAATTGTTATTTTTAAATAAATCAATATTGTCTAATATGTTTTAAAACAAATAACTATAGATTGTTATGTTTTGTATTTTTTTAGCAAATAACTATAGATTAGTATAACTTGAAATGCGAAATCTATAGATAATTAGAAATTAAGATCTAAATGAATATATAGATTTATTTTATTAGGTCAAAGCAAAGGTCGTTTTAAAAAGAAAATTTTATCTATTATATAGGTAAGATTGCCAATAAAAGCAAGACAATAAGATTAGTTTTCGGACTCATTCCCCATGTGGGTAAACAAAAATAAAGAACACATACCTCCGAGGTGACTTAAACGATGGATTGTACTAAACTGAGATCAATGGATATTATGACCATGCAAATGAGTGAGTTATAAAAGAATAACAAACAAAATGACCAGATCTAGGATCTAGTCCCACCGGCATGCCAAATGTTGATCTGGAAAACTCGTTCTCATGTGGGTGAACACCGAGACTGCAAGCCACCAAAACAACTCGAATGATAGAGGGCTTAGGACCTCAGATGCAGATATGGATTCTAGATACGGGCGCAGAGAAAATAGATCTATGAGAAAGAAAATAGATCTGTAAGATGGAAACAAATGAGATTAGATCATATATGTGGGGGTTTCCCGGACAGTGCCGGTTCCAAGAGGATTTCAAGTCCCTTGAAGGATGTCAACCCCATGTCAGACAAGATAATAATAGATCATGAATAGTAATAAAAATGACAAGCAACTGAAATAACAAGAGTACTTAGCTCATGTCCTACTATGAAAATAAACCAGGCATCAAGATGGTATGATGACGAATTAAGATAGATTTCTCCTTCAAATGGGCAGAATTTAGTTAAGCTCTTTCTTCTCTTCTATAAGCCTAGGTATCTTGAGGTCTTCAATCCTTTCTCTTCTTTTGGTCCGGGTCTAGGTCCTTGAAAAATATCCTCCTAAATATGGGGTAAAACCCCATATTTATAGTTTAGATGTGAGGCTAAACTGCAGGTTAGATGATACCCAGGGTGTAGTAAAGTAACCTGAGTTAGGGATATGATGTGATTAACGTGGGTCCCATATTTTGACTTATTAGGAAAAGTGGGGGACATGATTTGAATGGGAGGTGAGATAAAGATTTCATTTTAAAAAGGTGTCGAGATATGCATTATGAATTAAATAATTTGTGAGAGATGGGGGATGATTCCAAAAATTGAATTATCAAATGGGTCCATACGGAGCCCATTGATAATTAATCAAATAATGCGAATAAATAGATAGGATTTTATTTAATTTAAGAGAAAGAGATGTGAGAATGGAATTAGCGTGCATGTAAGATGTCGGAGGGGCGCTATACCCAAAAATAAGTGTCTACAGGTAATTTTGTAGGTAAATTTCTTAATATTCAAATGTAGCAACTAGTGCATTCCAGATAGTAAGAGGACACTTTCATGGCAAGTGTGCTCTTACTAGTTGGGATAAACATGAGTATGACCATCCTTCCATGAAAAATTCATCGAAAGGTGACATTATCCATAGTGCCCCATCACTACCCCTTTTAAACTTTATGTTTTCATTTGAAATGAAAATCTTATTTGTTATTATGGTATCATAATACATTGGAAAACATTGTGTTTTGAGATCTTGTAAATTTCATTATGTATATCTTATATTCTTGGCATATGGGAATAGAATGAATTTCCTTCTTGCTTGAGTATGAATCTTGTAATTTGATAAAACAAATTCACTTGTAGATTTTTTGTTATTGTAATGCTATCCATCTTGAAACTATCTACAAACTAGTTTGTGTATACCCTTTAACCATATCACTATGCATTTCTTTTCTGTTTTATTTTTTGAAATATTAACCTCCAGTACCACAAAACTGTTATAACGATATATATTTGTTATATAAGATTATTTATATTTATATATAAATAAATAAAATTAAATATATTAATAGTGTTAATGGGACTAGGTCAGCCCAACCCCACCCTTTGTCTCATAATGTTTAATAAAAATATATGTAGAGTGAGTGGGTGGCACTGCTTGACCCACCCCACCGTGACCACCAAACATACCATCCCATTCGGCACATTGCCCGGCCCGGTGACACTTCCCCTCGTTGAACCATTCTCTACTATGTTGACCCATCAAGCTAAACAAACAATCCCCTCTCTGCCCCCATCTCCCTACAACATAGATTTCACCCACATGCCTCCATCAGCCTGCCTGAGATCCCCTCACCACTCTCATCCTTCCCTCCATGCATGCCACCTCCTCCTTCATACCCTAATAAAAGAAAATAAATAAAATAAATCAAAGAAAAAAAACCTAAACACTATATGAGGTGAGTGATGACATTTAGGGCTAAGGTTTGAATTTATGATTACAATATTGAGTATATAGCATTAGAGCATAGATAAAATCACTTATGGGAGTTTAAGGTTAGTTTAGGTAATATATAATATACAAATATAATATGAGATTATTTAGTATGTATGTATTAGGAATAGTAAATATGATATTGTCGACTTTACACTATATATTATAGTCATCTTTATGGTATAGGAAATAAAATATCTATTAAATTGTATAATAAAATGTCATAAAATTGAATGATATAAAATAAATATATTATATATTATGACGTTATAAGAATGAAAATTTATATTAAATATAATACTACTATTATATAAAATATAATATTGTCATAATTATAGTGCTATAAGGTTACAACATTATTAGAAGGTGATATATCCTATAAAATTTTAACTCTAACATATATAGAAGGATGTTAATATTTTTCCAAGTTAGAATTATAATTTATTGTATATAGAAATGTTATTCTCATATATGCAATCATTTCCTATTTAGCATTGTGTTCATAGAGGCGGACATAATGATCTCCGTAAATTATATCTCGGCCTTTCTCGCTTTGAAGGCGGCCGTGGAGAAAACCATAACCAATTGACTTTTCATGTTTAGTTGCTGCTCCTTCATTGCTTATATAATATCTTTTCTATGTATTAGTATATTTACATTAATAAAAAAAATATAATATTGTCATAATTATAGTTATTACAACATTATTAGAAGGTGATATATCCCTATAAAATTTTAACATATATAGATGTTATTATAAGTTAGAATTATAATTTATTGTAATATGGGTTATAACATTTACTATTTTATATTATAAGAATGTGGTATTATATAATATTGTATTAGTGTGTATAGTGTCACAAAATATTATTTTATTACAAAAGATTGTTATAGTGTTGTACCATGCATAACTCCATGATTGATATATTATACCGTTGTCGCAAGTTATTTCATACTTATAAAATAGTATAATTGTAAGGAGTAGTCTCTTCGGAGACATCTGATAAAATTGGATTGATACAAAGAAGATTAGCATGGCCTTGTGTTAGGATGAACCACATGGTTTGAGAAACGATTCACTCAGCATCGTATCAACATGAAAAATAAAATAAAATAAATTTTAGGATTTTGGTTGACATTTTAGGGCATTACACTTGGTATCAGAGATGGAATTTCCACACTCAAACTCTGGGAAACCAAATCAAACCAAATAAGACAGTTAATTCTTAATTGTTTAAATTAGTAAACTTAATTTGTTAATAAATCATCATATGACTTCATAAATTTATCCTTTTCTATGCATGGGGCACAGATGAGGCATGGTTACTAGATATGTGACCAGAGGATCAACAGGAGTGGAGACCAGGAGTTCTCATGTAGTTTATAATTTAGTGGAAGTTAGGGGTGGACGAGGTAGTGGTAGGACTTAGGCAGAAATCGAGGAAGACTATTTAGACAACTGAAGTAGTTCCCAAGGAACCATAGAAGAGAGAAAAGGTAGATACACCACCATTAGAGGACACTGGACCCATAACCCTGTATATTTTAAAGGTGTTGCAGGAGGTGGTTTTGGCACTGAGAGAGAGATGGTGACCATCCAAAAGAGCACTGTGAGGCTTCACAACATACCTCACAAGTGTAGATACAGATGCATGAGGAGAGAGAGGAATCCTCACATCAAAGGGAGAGATATAGGAGCTCTCCTATATGGGTACCTATATCAGCCATAAGACCCATAAACCAGCTTATACATGAAGAAAAACATATTAGGGATATCCTTAAGTTACACTCACCATCTTACTATGATGACACCACATATTTTCATGTTGAGGCTTGACTTATAATCTTAAATGGGTGCTTCAACCTATGTCCATGTTCGAGGAACACTAAGGCACATTTTTCTGTTCACTTATTCAGAGATGTAGCTGAGTGTGGTGGATATATAAGAGTAAAATCTTCTAGTGGAATTTGATACTATATCATGATACATGTTTAAGGAGAGATTCAGGGCCAAATACATATCTAGAAATGTCGTGTAACATCGTATCAAACTGTTCCATGATCTAAGGTAGAAGAACATGAAATTAGAAGATCATAAGGGTCTTTTCTTGGACCTATTACAATATGTAGACTATATAAAAGATGAGCATGTTAAGGTTCATCGATTCATTAGAGGCTTGAACTTAGAGATCAAAGGAGCCGTCAGGATGCACACTCCACAAACACTAGCTAAGGAAGTTAAGAAGGCCACCAATTCAGAGAAGAATATAGGGATGACATAACAGGATAGAGGGAAGGTGAGGACACCTTTAATGGTTACAAGATAGTAGATTGATGGGTGCACCACCCCTTCCTCATGGTGTTTTTATACCCACATTCTCTACCTCCCAACCACCATAGTTGATCCATAGGATTTTTTAGGTGTTGGATTTTTCCTAAACCTATATAAACCATTACCACATTGAAGATCATTCTGATACCTTTCTGACGGTATGCAGAACTCTAAAAACAAAGCTCATATGTGAAATATAACACTCGTCAAAGTTAGTCAAAGTTTGATCAACTCGTGGTTAAATATGGTCAAACTAGAAAATTGATGATCCTGGAACCTCTATAAATTAGTTATATGCGTAGAGCTTATCATGAGATTTCTGGCACATTTTGAACAGACCAAATCTGATTCCATATGCGAGAGATATGCATAGTCAAAGTTGTGGTCAAATGATGACGTAACACAGTTTGGCGTGGACAAATGGCAATTTTGGGCGTGACACTTGGCACGTTTGTGGTGGTTTTAGATTTAAAATAATAATAGTAATAATATTATATTTAATTCATTCCCCATGAATAATCCTAAATCCCATGGGATAAGGAGGATTGTGTTGGCCAAAAGTCATTTAAAGGCTTATCATATTTCTTTCCCACCATATGTGGGGTAAATGGCTAAATTTGATGCCTAAACCTATGGAAGGGGGATTCAAACCCTTGACCTGCACCAAAATTTTTAATAGCCGTACCAACCCGTCACTTTTTCAAAAGTGATATAATATGAGATCACTTTTATTTAAAGGGACTTTTTGGTAGGTCTGTGTATGGACAACGAAGGACCAGTTTGCAGAGATCACCATTTTTTAGGCAATTCTAGTCCAAATTTTGCCATGGTGTAAAAAGAAAAGGTGTTCAAAATTACGAGATATTTACATAAATGTAAATTTTTTTACATGAAATATGATATATTTTTCTATGCAGGTGATTTTACATCGCAGTTGCACAAAATGGGCATGAGGAGCAGGCAAAGATCTGATTTTTCCTAGCACTTCTAGTCCGAACTAGGCCATGGAGTAAAAAGGGAAGTTCATATTTTTATAAGATTTCAAGATATATAATTTTTAATGTATTTTTATAAATATCCAATTTTATGTGTTTTTAAGTCTCATGTGCATGGGGATCACACTGTGGAAGCATTGTTGGAGCCATGGATCATTTTGAGAATAGTTTCTGGTAAATTGCAGAGTTTCCAATGTCTTTGATCAACTCATTTGCAGTTTTTTGGTATGTTTAGATATTATTAAAGGGTTATTGTACTTCATTGGTCATTTAATAGACTGATTCTCTTTTTGAGAATCAAGACATACCCTTCGGGTGAACTCCATTATCAATCTTGTGTTGTGGATTTGATTTCAGTTTATGGATTTTTAATTCAATTGTGAATGAATATTTTGATCAGTTAAAAATACATTAAATGCATTTTAATTATTTGACTAAGCAATCATGATTACAACTAGGAAAATGGAGTTGAGATTATTTCAGTATCCATAATCCCCAATTTATAGTTGAATGCACATTTCAGTGTTGTGATTGATAATCAGGATGATGTGCATGTACTAAAAGGAATTAATCAATTTCATATTTTAAGAGCCATAAAATTGATGTTGAGTTCCTCATATTATTGGAAAGGTTTATTAAGTGAAAATTTACCTCACCCATTTTTAGATCATGTTTGGTACTAGAGCTGGTTCTAGCTCGATATTTTTCTTCTAGTTTTAATATGATTTAATAGTGATTGCTTTAATTGGTTTAGTAAATTTCAATGGTTGAACATGTATAGGTGCATGATGGGCAGTTACAAGTGTGTTGGATGACGCATCGGGTTGATAACTGATGGAAACTTCATCCAACAAACCATCCAGTATAGTAAGACAAGTTGGATTTAAGGTAAAGGAAGTTTTGAACCACTATTTTTAAATCAACCTCTATCCATTGTTGAATCACTTATGATTTCGTTTAGTTTTGATATGGAGAATGTAGGCTCATGTGATTTGGATAGGTTTATTTTTGCAATGTAGTATTTGTTGAAAAGCTTGAAAATTTTCAGAGTAATTTTTGGATTTCAGTAGTATGGTGAAGGATGTATTCACAAGTGTTTGTTAATTACTTTGAAATTGGAAATTGGGGTCACCTATAAGAGGATCTGGGAGACAGGTTTAAAATGCTCAGATTTAACTTCTTACTTTGTAAATGATGACAATATACCATTTTCAATTTTTAGCAGTAGTTATGCGGTTTCAATTTGCATGTGGTGAATAATGTCTATTTTTGGAATGCATTTTGAGTACTATTGTTAAATGTCATTGTGCAAGTTTGTGACTCCTTTTTTATTGTGTAATTAATATAAAAATCTATTATGTCTATACAGGGTAATTGCACATTAATGATGACCCTTATTTTTATGGCATGTATTTGTGACTACTTTGTGTAGTTACAATTGAAGTGTACATTATTTGCACTAACAAACTGGTGTACAGAGATATGCACGGTGATCATTTCTGGGATTGAGCGCTTCACCATTTTTAGTAAGCACAATTATAGTTTGATCTATCCTTTTATAGTTCAGTGTATGGATAAAATATTTCCATATTCACATTGATTCATATTTTGACTATAGCCATTTTTGGCGTTGATGGTTTAATTATTCTAGATATTGAATATTTGCAGTTGTAATCGACATACTCATAGATGTTAGTTCAACACTAGCTTTCATTAGAGATGGGCGTTATTATCTGACTTATTATTTGTGATGGATTTACAATGTTTTGGGAAGATTCACGTGGATTCATTTTTGTGACTATAGCTATTTTGGCGTTAATGGTCTAACTATACTGGATAGTGAATATTTGTAGTGTTACAGTTTCATATGGATAGGGGACACTAGGCTAATTGTGGACAGTTTAGATGTCTGGTATAATGATCTATGTTATGGAATTGTAATTTAAGTAATTGGTCGTATCACATAGTGACAGTTGAAAACTAGATTAATTGGGTGTTATTATCTGGTCAGTTATTTGTGATGGCATTACAAGGGATTTCACAATTCACAATTATGTGCAGAGTTGGTAAGGTTTCAACATTTTAGTTAGACACTAGTTTTAATGAGTGTTATTATCTGATTGGTTATGTGACTATCTAATCAACTATTTTCATTTGATTAACGTATAATGATTTTTCAGGTTTTTGTATGTGTTTGTGTAATTGCAGAAAAGTTAGCATGTTGATGGGTTAATACACAACATTTTGTGGACAAAAACATTCCCAGTTGGGAGAAGTGATCCCGAGGATTTTTCAAGTTTTTTAGTTTTCCTAAACCTCCCTAAACCATTACCATGTTGTATATCATTCTGATACCTTCCCGACAATATTCAGAACTCTAAAAACAGAGCTCATATGCAAAAGATACCGTTGGTCAAAGTTAGTCAAAGTTTGTTAACTGGTGGTCAAATCTAGTCAAACTAGAAAATTGATAATCTTGGAATCTTGTCATATGGCATAGATTTTTTCACGATATTTTTGGTGAATTTTGAATGGACCAAATCTGAGTCAGTATGCGAAAGATATGCATAGTCAAAGTTGTGGTAAACTGATGACATGGCACACTCTGACGTGGACAAATGGCATATTATGTGCGTGACACTTGGCAAGTTTGTGGTGGATTTGGATTTTTTTTTTAAAATAATAATAATATTATATTTAATCCATTCCATGTGAATAAGCCTAAATCCCATGGGATAAGGAGGATTGTGTTGGCCAAAAGCAATTTAAAGGCTTATCCTATCGCTTTCCCACCATATGTGGGGTCAATGGCTAAACTGGAAGCCTAAACCTATGGAAGGGGGATTTAAACCCTTGACTTGTGCCAAAAAAATTATTACCCTTACCAACCCACCACTTTTTATAAAGTGATTTAATATGAGATCACTTTTATTTAAAGGCACTTTTTTGTAGGTTTGTGTATGGACAATGAAGGACCAGTTTGTAGAGATTAAAATTTTTGAGACACTTCTCGTCCGAATTTTTCCATGGTGAAAAAATAAAAGTTGTTAATAATTCCAAGATATTTCTAGATATTTAAATTTTGTTACATGAAGTCATATGTAATTTCTTGTATAGGTGATTTTACATCGCAGTTACATAAAACAGGCATGAGGAGTAGACAGAGATCTGATTTTTCCAAGCACTTATAGTCTGAACCAGGCCATGGAGTAAAAAGGGAATTTGTTCATATTTTTATAAGCTTTCCATATCTATAATTTTTTTCATGTAGTGTTTATAAATATCTATTTGTAGGAATTTTTCAGTCGCATTTGCAAGGGGATCACACTTTGTGGAAGCACTGTAGGAGCCATGGATCATTTTGGTAATAGTTTTGGTAAATTACAGAGTTTCCAATGTCTTTGATCATCTCATTTTCAGGTTTTTGGTCTTTTTAGACATTATTGAAGGGTTATTGTACTTCATTTCTCGTATTTCTCTTTCGAGAATCAAGACGTAGCCTTTGGGTGAACTTTGTTATCAATCGCGTGTTGTGGATTTGATTTCAGTTTGTGGATGTTTAATTTAGTTGTGAATGAAGATTTTGATTAGTTTAAAATCAATTAAATGGATTTTAATTATTTGATTAAGCAATCATCATTACAAACAATAAAATGGACTTGAGATCATTTCAGTATCCATAATCCGCAATTTACATTTGAATGCACATTTCAGTGTTGTGATTGATAATCAGGTTGAGGTTCATGTATTAAAAGGAATTAATCAATTTCAGAGTTTAAGAGCCATAAAATTGATGTTGAGTTTCTCAGATCCTTGAAAATGTTTATTAAGTGAAAATTTATCTCACCCATTTTCGGATCACCACAAAGGGCATCGGCACTACCGAGAGCACATTGAATAAGAGGACGCCCACAATAAAAGGCATTTACAACATGATAAAAAACATCATTGACCAAGAGTACTTGGTGTCCTAGTGGTATATAAGGGTAGTGGAGGACTAATCCATCATGTTATATTTATGGAAACATAGACCACTATTGGAACATGTGTCCGCAGAACCCAAATGAAATTTAGGTGGGGAAATCCCCGTATTAAAGGCCATGGTTGGTGATGGTTGATATGCATAAAGGATTTATGTGGAAGTTGATAACCACCAAGAAGAGCATTAGTATACCATGATTTAGATAAAAGGTAGTATCTACGGTACCCCCTTTTCATTTTTGTTTGATTCCAAGCCTTCAAACTAGTATATATCTCCTTTAGTAGTGGATTGTTGTAGGATGGTAACAATGAGACAAGGTCCTAGATGGTATGTATAAGTACCATCAGGGTCTATATTTTCAACATACTATGTAGTTAAGGAGTGTGTACTTGACATAGGATCTTTTTACATTACAATGTATATTCACATTTTTCCCTTGGGATCTTATGATGTGATTTTGGGTATGGATAGGTTATTATACCATTGGCATAGGTTGAATTTCCATCTTAAGCTGATTGAGTTTATATATGATAGTTATTTGGAAAGAGTTTTTACTAATATTGAGAGACCCATATCCATCTACACCATATCCCCTATGCAGATTAATTAGAGAATGTAAAAGGGATGTCAGTTGTTCATTATCATGGTGATTGATAGGAAGGATGGATCCTCGTACCATCCTTATATGATTACCCTATTCTTAAGTAGTTTGTGGATGTAATACATAGTTTGATCTTCAACTATTACCACCTTCTCATGAGATAGAATTACACGTTGACCTCATATCTGGAGATGAATCTATATCACATGCACGTTATAAGATGACTACTCTTGAGATTTGTGAGATCAAATTGCAGCTTGAGGGAATTTTGGAGAAGGGCCTCATTTTTCGTAGTGTGTCACCCTGGGGAGATCTTGTGATATTCATGAATAAGAAGGACATGTCTTTGAGATTTGGTATTGACTTCAGGTAGTTGAACAAGGTAATGATCAAGAACTGTTACCCTCTACCGTGTATTGACAACCTATTTTATCATATGAGAAGAGTGACTTTCTTCTCTAAGATTGACCTAAAATCAGGATACCATCAGTTAATGATTGCATAGGTGGGCATACACAAGATAAATTTATGTAATATATATGGGTAATATGAGTTTCTAGTGGTTCCTTTCAGACTCACCAATTCCCCTGCAATGTTTACGAGTATGATAAATGAAGTAATCAAAACCTTTTTCGATCACTTTGTACTAGCATTTCTATATGAAATTTTTATCTACTCACTAACTCAAGAGGAGCATGAGGATCATCTTCATCAGGTTTTACAGTGTTCTAGTGAGCAGCAGTAGATATATGGTAATTTAGAGAAATGTTCCTTTTTCGAGACATAGGTTCAATATTTAGGGCACATTATTTTAAGGGAGGAGATTACATTTGAGCCTTCCAATATTAGATACATTCTCATGTGGCCAACACCCACTAATGTTACATAGGTTCACATATTTATGGGTATGGAAGGATACTACAAGAGGTTTTTATAGGACTTCTCCCACATTTCACACTACATTACCTCTTTGCAGCACAAGGGGAAGAAGTTTGAGTGGACTGACACATGTGAGTAGGCCTTTAGGATGCAAAAAGAACATCTCACTACACCTCACATTATTTAAGTGACTTATTTTCATAAGGAGTTCATTGTGTATATGGATGCCTCCTTAGTTGGTTTAGGAGGGGTATTAATTTAGGATAGACCACATATCATATTTGAATCTAGAAATCTTAAGGATAATGAGATCAATTATCCTACACACATTTTTAAGTTAACAGTGGTTGTATATTCCCTTATCAGATGGAGGAAACTTAAGGGCCACTTCATTGAATGAGGGAGGTAAGGAATTCCAAAGAAATCCTATAAAATGAGGGGTGATTTTTTCCTCACCTTGTAAAAATAGCTTCTTTTCACCGTTGAATCCTTTTTGGGTTTGTAGACTTCATGTACCTTAGTGGGCATGCCCATAACATAATCCATTGTGTTGATTGATAATTCAATCTTTACTCCCTACAACACCACATTTCCCCCGTCTATTTCTTGGTTAGCTACCATGCCGATCAAATTTAATGAGATGATCGTGGTACCCCTCAAAAATCTTTAAGAAAGGGGACAATCCCATTCAATCTAACACCTAAGGCTCAGTGTGAACCAAATCTTTTGGCATATTCTTATTAACAACTAGGCTATTACGAAGAAAAAATCTATGTTCAATGCTACACAGACCCGACCACACAACTGTAATACCAATACACCAAGTATTACAAGAACATTAACATCCCCTTAATAATTATAAACCCATATTCCAATAGAGGAATAAACCCAGATTACAAGAACATTAACATCCCCTTAATAGTTATAAATTTGTGATAACATTCATCATTAACCCCCTACATCACCTTCCACCATCCTTGCATATCTCGAAAGAAGGGACTTGAAATCACTAAAGACATTTTTCTCCCACACTTGACACATTAAATGACAATTAAAATTCTCCTACTCCCTTTTCTAGGAGGATATCTTTTCGCAATTAATTATAGAAATGACAATGTGAGAGCACTACAAGAAAATGGGTAATTTATCCACAAATTTTCCACAATTTTTGTGTGGATAGTTTATTCAAAATTGTGAATCCAATTTTGTGGACTCCACCCACAATTTAATTGTGAATGTTTCAAATGTGACAAAAAATTGTTAAAATTCCACAATGACAAATATTGTGAAAATTCCGCAAATTTGTAATTGTGGTATTTGTTACACTATAATATTGTTACATGTCTACAATTGGAAAAATTATAGGAATTTTATAATTTAAATAATGTTGTTGATCTACAATTTTTACATTGTCACATATTCCACATTAATTTAACAAAGTTGTATATATGTCGACATTTTAAAGAGTGTAACTATTTGCAAGTTTTTATTTTTCACATATAATTATAAATACTATAAACTATAATTTATAAATTTATGTTATTATTTTAAAAAAATTCAATTAAAATTGTTAGAATTTTAACAAAATGTAAAACCTTCAATTTGTTATCATGGTAATTTTTTATTTTTTTATAAAAGTAATAAAATCATAAAATAAAATTTAGTATACAATAATTTAAAATATGCATTAAAATAATAATTTATTAAATAACGCATTAAAATTTTAATTATATTATTTTTAGAAATTAATATATTACATCTTCATTAACACTTTAAATAGTTATTTATTAGATAAATGAATTTAGTTTCTTTAATAACTATTTATTGAAAATTTGAAAACTAATACACATGCTTGAAATATGATACTAAACTATAACATATTTTAAATAAACGCATTTGAAATATATATTATTATTGTATTTAAATAATAATATGCTATAAAAAAACACTTTGAGAAATATTTTATCAACTAGCAATCACACGAGAGGTGTGCGATGTTAATGCCGAAAGTGAAATATTGGGGAGGTCCACGTAGAAAACCCCTAATTGATGAAATCAGGAAAAATATTCTCTAGCAGGTACATGTGAAAAAATGATTTATTTCTTATTTCGGAAAAGAATTAATGTCGAACCACTGGTCTGCTCCAAAACCGCCAACCAATGAAATTAGGAAAAATATTCTTTAGCAGGTACATGTGAAAAAATAATTTATTTCTTATTTTGGAAAATATTTAACTCTCGAACCATTGGCAACCATGTGAAGGGCATATGTGAGTTCGTGCTTCGTCGACCAAATCATCTCTCGCATCCATGCCTTGGCAGTTGTCAGAAGTGGTGGAGCATTCCGCATGTGCAAATGCCTCTCGGCATAATGAAATTTTACGATTTCCAAGTTATATAAATATTTTAGATTTATCCTCAATTGGTTATTTTTCGTCTTTGCATCTATTTGTTGGTTTTTCTCCTTTTTCTTGACCTCTTTTTTATCTACCTCGCTACTCCACCTCGAACATCTTCTTCTTCATTTCTCTTCGACCATATGTGCATGCTCAGCTCCAGGGTGGATTTGGGATGTTCAGAAATTAAATGCCTGGAGCTCGCCATTAAATAGGCCTTGGATGCGACAATGCTTAGGTAAGTTTCTTTGTTGCTCACTCTTCATTCTCTTTCCCTAAATTAATCTTTATTTTGTGGGTTCATCACCCCTTCTATCATTTGGAAAAGAATGAGATTTATGGGCATGGGGTCCAATGGGAAACTCAAAGCATCCATGTAAACCATCAATGCATTTACAACGCAATCAGGTGATGTAATTGTTGCCCTCGAGGAAATCCATGGAGAAATTTTCTTATAAAACCCTAAATGAGGAAGATGATGCTATGTTGAAAAGCTTCAAAAAATTAAATCTTAACCCAACAAAGGCATCATCGGTGTCGGTTGCTCTTGAAAAGAACACGACATTCAACAAGTTTAATGCACAAGTTCCTGAGTTCATTCCCAGAGTGCAGTCTCCCCTTCTCCATATCCACGAAATATGTCTTGGCGAGGTCGTAGTGAGAAAAGGTGGTGTGGATGAGCACCATCTCTTGTTTGTCCAGAACGAAACTCAATAGCCCGCTAAGAAAGATGGTGCATGAAATTTTAAGGTTGTTTATACATTTCAAACTTGTTATAAATTCATACATGAATACATTTGATACACCTTGAACAACAATGCCGCTTTGGGTAGAAGAAGTGTTGAGTATAGTAGTAGTGGAGGTGCTATAAAATCCGCATGGGCCCTCCTATACTGGTTGGACACTGGTGTCTAGAGCCATAAATGATAAATAAGTAAAATATTGACTGGGTTGTAGGGTGTGTAAGACCAAATATAAAACAAGAAACAAAGACAAGAGGCCAAAGGTAGTCGTCAATTACTCCTTACTATTTACAACATTAAAATCTTCACCTCCCAAATGGGTGTCCCCTCCAACTGCTTTCACCTCAATTTTAGGTCTCTAAACCCTAACAACTGAAACGTCAAAGGTGCCTCCACCGAGATCGAAAATCCTTATGTCCTTTTT
Source organism: Taxus wallichiana var. yunnanensis (assembly GCA_018340775.1). Taxonomy (NCBI): domain Eukaryota; kingdom Viridiplantae; phylum Streptophyta; class Pinopsida; order Cupressales; family Taxaceae; genus Taxus; species Taxus wallichiana. The sequence continues at coordinate 148,012,392 of CM031238.1, read as the reverse complement.
CTTCTTCTCTCATGGATCCATAACTTATCGTTGTGGTAGTGGGTTCATTGATAATCTGCAACTTTGACAACAGACCCCGTGCATCCACACTTTATGTTGGTTGATTTGTTGTTGCTTGGGTATGAATAAAATCAATTGTCCCTTGAACATTATTTATAATTTCATGGGCTTTATCCTCATTGAAATTCCCAACAAAATATGGGAAAATACCTCCATAATAAATTGTGACCACCGAACACAATTTTCTTTTACAAGCTCCTTCAAAGAAGTGCACACTAAAGAATGAACCTTTTACTGCCCACAAAACAAAGGAAGCATATCAACCTTACAGATTTACCTTCAGACCATTTCTTGGATAGGTAACCTGTGTAAACAAGATTGCATGGTACTCCACAAAAAGCTATGGATGAACTACCAGATTTGAACTTCCTGAAAGAAATCGTGAATGATTATGTTCTCCTTCATATGTCACGATTAGCATATAATGATCTTCTAGAGAGCGCTCAACATGCTTCATAGTAGAATAACATGTCATGCTAGTGCACTTGTAATACCCTCTACAAACAAAACAAAGATACGCCTTTCAACATAATTAACGAAAGAATTATAAGCTTACTTATCCGCTGCAAAAATAACTTTTCAAGCTACACAAATCGTTGACTTAACAAAACAAATCAAATATCTGCCCGAATATTCTTTACTTTACTCACTCTTCTTTTCTTTTCAAACCTGAACCGCACTAACCTTACAATTTCAAAAACAATGAATTAAAATAACTAGAGAGATAAATTAATTAGTCCTTGGATATTCTGAATCGCAAAGCTATACAGAATAAAATTATGCCCCTTAAATTATTTAACATATTTAGCAGAGGAGAAAAATTTGATGAATTTAGCAGAAAATTTGGCCGTAAGAAGTCAAAGTTATATGAGAGCCTATACGGAAGGGATTTATTTTGACACGGTAAATGCACTTCTAAAGAAAGGCTTCCTCAAAAATAACCCTAACCATGTTGTATACTCCGAAAGCAATCTTTAGTCTTTGTGTTGCGCAGGTTGTTTTTAAATCCATTCTTCTAACCCAATAGTTAAGCCCCTGCATGGATTTATTTGCTTTATTTTATTCTCCTAGGATAAGTTTATTCTTTGTTCTAATTCAACAATATCGTATGCGTTCTCCTAGTGAAACTAGTGGGCTCATCGCACAGAGTATGCTGCCATCAACAACTACGTCAATGCCACCCAAGATTATAATTCTTAAAAGAAATCCACACGAAACTATTAAGAGTTCTAAAAGATTAAACAGCTAGAAGTTCTCAAACCATTTTTAATGATATGGAGTACATCCGTATTGTTTATTGCAGTATAACAGAAAACAAAGGAATAAAAAACAACCTTTAACAAAAAGAAGCATAATGTGTTTCATACGGAATGTTTCGGCTCCGTGGAATAGAATTGCTTCTATCCTTTCATTCCTTTGAGAAACAGATAAGGGTTAGGGCTAGGAGGAATACCTGTTGAATGTTGAGATGGTGTGCGCGTACCGTAGAGAAAGATCAGATCGACTGTGAAGAACTCCTTTTTGTCTTGGAAGGACTACCTGCAAGTAAGAATACAGGACCACCAGATTTTAATTAGACAATAAATGAGGGAGCTGCCTTAGGCCCAGGAAATATAAAACTTCCTTTCGAAGGTGGTCAGTTCCCCTTTTAATACGAATTAACACAAATGATAACAAAGAAAGCTATTGCAAAATCACGATTTAGGTACCTCGTTACAAAGCAATAGAGGCTAAACTATCAATAATAAAACGTCACGTTGTTTGTTTGGTTACTGGTCGTTGATACAATCAGGTTGAGTTATAGGGATAAATCGAGGGATGGATCTGCATGGTGGTTAGGTGACAAATAGGCGAGAGGAAGGTTTTGGGGTATAAGTCACGATGTGACCGATGCTGCCATTGGATAACCGACACATGTTAGAGAACCGCTGCCGGTAGGGGATAACCGACACCGGTAGGGTCAATAATCTAGGTGCTTCTGGATAGAGGTTAGTTGCTGGGTGATTGTGGAGTTAATAAGGATGGTGGATGGCTGAGGGGAGTAATGAGAGGACAGGGAAGACTCAGAGTGTGATGAAATGGTCTTCTGGGAAAATGTAAGGGTGGAGGAATGACAGTTAGATGTAGTATGTTGCTGGGTAGTAGATCCAGGAATAGACTTATGATGGCTGTGATTCGGAAGTTCAAGAAATGTTATTAAAAGGACATACAAGATTACTTACTCGTTCCTGATGAAGATGCAGGTTTCAAGACTGTGATGATGAAGACAGGGCTCAAGTAGGATGATCTGACAATCCAAGATGAGTTATCTCCTCTTCTGATGCTCTGATGAGTGTCACTGGGCTCTGGTTATTCAGTTGCAGTCTTGGAAGAACTCCTTTTCTGCAAACTCTTCTTGTTTCTTCACTTGTCTCTGCTCGGCCAAGAAAATCTGGATCCTTTCAGTGATTTCTCCTCTTCCCGATCAAATGAAAATCTGATCCTTTGTTTTTGGTTGGAAGTGGTCATTTATAGGGAACCGATGGCGGTTACGCAACCGACGGCGGTCGAGTAGGAACCGGCATCGGTTAGGTCAAAGTGGGCTATTTTTGGTAAAATAGCCAACTTTCCCTCCTTTTCTCCTGAGGGATTAGTTGCGGGCTTGGTCAAGTCATTATGAGGTTGGTTTTAGGTGTGGGTGAGGAGTAATTAGTCATGGGTGTGGATGTGGACCAAGTTATAGGTCTTAATTAGGTTAGTTTAGGGTTAAGACTAGGTCATGATGAGGTGGCGAAATGAGGTGGCAGGTATGGCGATGTGGATTTATTAATTATAAGGTAATTAATAAATAATTGTGTAAGGTTTAGGTGATGAGGTTAGGTTGCGAAATGAGATGCGGGGCACAGGGTGTCGTAAGACACAAATTTGGTGTCTACATTAGCCCCTTGTTGTTGTGTAGCTTGTCTTTGTTAAAGCTACACGGACAATAATAAGAAGTGGTTACCCCTGTTAAGGGTATAGGTAATCCCCCTCAAATCTATCACAGATTGAGGTAGCGTGAAATCAGGGATAGGGTTGATAAAGGGTAAATGGTGTTTAGGTTGATGGTAAGATGGTGTGGTAGGTCCAAGGAAGCGACGCATGTTGAAATGCGATGAGTGCGACCAGGGTACATGATTTGTAGAGCAAACAAGCAATGCATAGGCAAAGGTCGATAGTTTATCCAAGCAAGGGTGATATAATCCTGTATCCAAGGCATAGGAAGTAGCTCAGGGGATATAACGGGTAAGGTACAGAACGTTTAGGCATGTTCGGCGGTACGAAAAATGGTTGGTTTGGTTGAGATAAACGCGTCACGGTCTTGGTCTAGGCAAAGTTGGTCAAATGATCAAGTCAAGGACCCTAATCATGCTAAAACACGAATAGGTGAGCTCGATTGAACAAAAAGCTACATGATGGGTGGATAAAATTGTATTGTGTTGATGTTGGGCGAGGTATTTAATTGGTGCGGCCTTGGGTCGGGCCAAATGGTTAGGTGCAGCCTTGGGTCGGGCCAAATGGTTGGGTACGGCCTTGGGTCGGGCCAGATGGTTGGTTACGGCCTTGGGTTGGGCCAAATTGGTTGGTTGCGGCCTTGGGTCGGGCCAAATTGGTTGGTTACGGCCTTGGGTCGGGCAAATGGTTGGTTACGGCCTTGGGTCGGGCCAAATGGTTGGTTACGGCCTTGGGTCGGGCCAAATGGTTGGTTACGGCCTTGGGTCGGGCCAAATGGTTGGTTGCGGCCTTGGGTCGGGCCAAATTAGTTGGTTGCGGCCTTGGGTCGGGCCAAATGGTTGGTTACGGCCTTGGGTCGGGCCAAATGATTGGTTACGGCCTTGGGTTAAGCCAAATGGTTGGTTGCGGCCGTGGGTCGGGCCAAATGGTTGGTTACGGCCTTGGGTCGGGCCAAATGGTTGGTTGCGGCCTTAGGTCGGGCCAAATGGTTGGTTGCGGCCTTGGGTCGGGCAAATTGGTTGGTTGTGGCCTTGGGTCGGGCCAATGAAGTCAACAAAGGGTTTTCAACGAAGGTGGATATAGGCGATGTTGTGAGAAAGGGCGATTAGTAAATAAGGGCAGAAATTTGGTGAAGGTAGGTATTAAACCGATATCGATTGTCTATGACCGATATCGGTTAGATGACCGATACCGGTTCATTAGGGCACAATATAACCGGTATCGGTTATAGGTCGAAAACCTATAAAAAGAAAAAATACGGCCTGTCATTGTCATATTGTCAATTTGAAAACCAATTTTAGTTGTCTGAGGTCTTGTGGCGAGATTGGTGCATTTGTCAGCTGATCCCAATGATAGGAAAAACAGTGTATCAGGTGTTGCCTAGCGTGGGGCGGGCAGTGATAACAGCAGTATTTGGTTCAGCTGCACGAGATTTGACACAGTGAGGTTTATCATTTACGTATGGTACAATGTATGTGACACACCCTGAGGAAACAAGGTTGGCCGTCTATTAATGATAGCGGTGGGGTATTATGCATTACCGGGTGGAGGGTAGAAGATTTACCAAAGCATTGATGAGTGTTATTTGGGAAATGATAGAAATGAGCGTGAATTTCGCATGGGTACCCGCATATCTGGCGAGTTATATAGGGGTTTATGGGCCTACAAGTGAAAACACAGATGACACCGGATTGTTCGTACTTATTACATTGTTGGGCCTATGAGCATATTGTTTGTGTGCGTCAATAGGCCGACCCATCGAGTCGGGAGAGGCGGAGTGAAAAGGTTGGGATTCGACGATGGGTCCGACAGCAAAGAAGCGAGATCCCAGCCATGATAGATGACATCGAGTATTATAGACGCAGTATGGGAGATGGTGACGATTGTGGATATTTGTTGGAGGCCTTACGGGAACTATATGGTGATAGAGAACATAGCTGAGGAATTGAGGGGTGTAGAGCGATTGAGGTGGATCGCAGGGCACAGGCCGGGTGAGTACGAGAGGATTCCTCTAGATCACGTGCGGCGACAATTTGGGTTCGTTCAGGATATACCTATGACATATAGACCATACATGAGGATTGATGCCGAGGCAACATTCTCACCTCCCCGGCCTACACCTCCAGAAGGGCCAGAAGAGATAGCAGCCGATCGTAGGGTAATGGATGCGGGAACGACAGAGGCCTATAGAGTATGGTGGGTAGCAGAGCTACGAGGTGCACGTGAGCGCCCTGACATAGCTGTGATTACAGCGGAGAGAGATCGTCTGCAGGATTTGGCTCACCAGCTTCAAACACAGGTGAATGAGACAATGGGATTGTTAGAGGTTTCACAGTTACGAGTGGAGAGACTGGAGGCAAGATTCCTCCACGCGAGAGGACGTATTCGTATGTTACAGGAGATGTTGGCGGATCAGTGGGAGGAACCAATGGCAGTGGCACCTTTGAGGATGGAGAGGCCAACTGAGGGGCATCGATGATCACGATCACCACCTGATTCGGGAGGAGGTGCAAGGGTCTAAGTGAATTTCATAGGAATATAAGAATAAATAAGGATGCCGACCATGAGTCGATGATAGAGAAGATGTATTTGTTTAACATCTAAAATAAAACTAAAGATGTATGTGGTTTTGAGTGATGATAATAATAAGAATGGTTGTGTTTTAAATGTTGTTTTTGTTTGTTTTGAAAAAGGATAAAGATGAATGTTGTTAAATAGAAATACACAAAAAATATTTATATTTACAACACATGATAGGGTATGGTAGGAAATGGTCGAGCTAACCTTGGGAGACCCCATGTCTCCTAAGTGCTACCTACATAGCCCATTGCACAAAGCAAGGAAGGGCATCAGACCGATGTAGTTCTCCCTTAGGACCAGGGAGAGGTGAATTCAGGCAATTTGGTTGTGGTTAGGAAATTTGTTGGTTGGTAAAAAATTGACGTTAGTAGGGTAATGTTGTTGGTGTTGGTAGGGTAATGTTGTTGGTGTAGGTATAGGTGAAGCGAAAGTTAGCATACCCAAGTAGTAGGGAATTGTGTCCTGATTAAGGTCAACACACAATCCTAGAGTCGAGCAAAAGAGGCCAGAGTGTCCCGTAGTTGAGAAGAGCTAAACAAACCACATATTAATGTAGGATGAGCTTGAATCCCTAGGTACCTTGCATAGGCGAGAAGTCGATAGGTGAAAAGAGTGGTATAATCACAATATATCGGATATACGTCACGTCCTTTGAGTTTTGTTGTTTTGACAAATGGTGAGGTGAGGTGGTTGATGTGGGTGAGGGTGTAGAGAACTTATGATAAGATGATTATTTAGACGAAAGAGAACCAAACCTAAATAGACAAGTCCATGAATCAAAAGTGTTTTGAAATCTTTGCTTTTATTTTTATTTTATTTTTCCTGATATAGACTGATCGATGCGGGAAGTCTACATGGGATATGTATTTTGTTGTTCTTGAGGTCTTCACGAAGCTGATCAATGCGAGAAGCTTCTGATAAAGGCTGACTGTGTATAGCTGTCCTTCAAGGGAGCAATCTATTTATAGTAGCAGATGCGGTGTTTATGTATAGTTGTCCTTCGGGGGAGCAGTCTATATATAATAGCAGCAATAGTTTGGCATATAGTTGTCCTTCAAGGGAATAATCTATTGTATAATTTTAGAGGTCTAGATGTCCGTTGGGCATAAAGCATCTATTTTTGTAGGAAGTTTGACTCAAGAAAATCCCATAAGTGTTTTAATTAAGAATGTGTCATTTTGATACTTTGAAGTCATGGACTAAACTAAAAAGGGGAAGGCATCTTTTAAGGGGAGGTGATAATCAAACCATGTGAGCTTGATTTGATTTTGAGATGTAAGAAACAAAGTGTATGCGGTGGTAAATGAGCTCAAGGGACGAGCGTAAGGTAGATAAGAAGTGATATAACACTAATTTCAACAGTAGAATGGTCGAAGATGCAAGGCATTAAGGGGCTCAGGCTCAGGTTTACCATTAAGCGAAGCTAAACGATAAGTGCCTGATCCATAAGTGTGAGTGATAATGTAAGGCCCAATCCAATTAGGAGCAAATTTTCCACGTTTGCTCTTTTCTAGTTTGGTTACATGTTGATTCTCTTTGAGGACAAGATCACCAACCTGAAAGGTACGCTCATGCAGTCACTTATCATCATAAGCACGCTTGATGCGTTTTTGGTAGATTTGAAGGTGGTCAAGAGCCGTAAGATGACGCTCGTCAAGAAGCTCTAATTGGGCTAACCGCTCTTGGCGGAAATCATCGTTGGTGAGAATATCCTGAAGAGATATTCTGAGGGAGGGTATTTGTATTTCGAGAGGCAAGACAGCCTCGGTACCATATACCAAAGAAAATGGTGTGGCATTAGTGGAGGTACGAATGCTAGTACGATAAGCCCAAAGGGCAAAGGGAATGTGATCATGCCAATTTCTTCCAGAATCATTAACAACTTTCATGAGGATTTTGGTTAGGGTTTTATTAGAAGATTCAGCTTGACCATTGGCCTGCGGATAGTAAGGTGATGAGAAACTAAGTTTGATACCAAAGTTGTCACAAAGGTCTTGTAACAACTTATTTTTGAAAGATTTACCATTATCTGTTATTAGGCGATGAGGAATACCAAAACGACAGATAATGTGATGGTTAACGAATTCGACAATTTTTTCTTTTTAATTGAAATGAGTGGAATGGCCTCCACCCATTTTGTGTAATATTCGGTTGCTGTGATTATCCAACGGTGACGTTGCGAAGAGGTCGGGTGAATCTCACCAATAAGGTCTAAACCCCATTGTGAGAAAGGCCAAAGATCTCGTGCGACCTGTAGCGGGTGGCTGGGAGTATGTTGAAGGTTGGCATGTTGTTGACACATAACACAATGCTTAACATATTCATAGCAGTTGTTATTAAGAGTAGGCCAATAATAACCTAGGTGAAGGATTCGTTTAGCCACGGCAAGGCCACTAAAATGTCCGCCACAAATACCGTCATGGATTTGTTGGATGGTATAGGTGACCTCCGCACCGGTTAGACATCGAAGGAGGATGCCATCAAAGCCACGTTTATAGAGGAGTCCCCCCATGATGACATAACAAGAAACACTTTTAAGAAAAGCACGTTTTCCGGTACTAGTTAGGTCAGGTGGGAGAACAGAGGTTGTAAGGTAGTCGTGAAATTGGTGGTACCAGGTATCCTGCGAATTAGCAGACACATTATTTATCATACAAACAACCGGGCTGAGTAGGATGGGGCAAAGAGTTGTTGGACCAAGATGAATATGTCAGAGTCAGTTGGTGAGGCAGGAATTTGCGAGGCTAAGCAAGCCATAGTATCCGCAAACTTGTTAGTGGAGCGGGGAATGGTCTTGATAGAATAACTTGTAAATGAGGTCAAAAGTGAATCCACGTAATGTTTGTACTTTTGAAGTTCCTCATTTTTACATTGGTAGATGCCCATAACTTGATTGACTACCAATTGAGAGTCGCCAAAAATATTAATAGATTTGACACCTAAGTGTAACGCAACCTGGAGACCCAAAATAAGGGCCTCGTATTCCGTTGTATTATTAGTGCAGGGGAAATCGAGTCGGAATGAAAGAGGCATAGGCTCAATGTCAAGAGGAATGAGAACAACGCTGGCCCCTTCGCCGCGCTGGCATTTGGATCCATCGAAGAAGAGGGTCATTGGATACGACTCTTCCCTGAGTGAAAGAGTGGCGATGAGTTCGTCAGGGAAATTAAAATTGGTAAATTGTTCCCCAGGTAAAGGGGCCTCCGCAAGTTGGTCCGCAATAGTTTTTCCTTTGATTGACTTCTGGTGTATAAATTCAAGGTCGAAGTCAGCGAGGAGCATAAGCCATCGGGCGATGCGTTGGTTTAGATGTGGTTTGGCATACATATAATGAATGGGGTCTGCGTTGGTGATGATAAAATTTTTGTGATTCAGGAGGTAGTGTCGGAGTTTGGTGGCTACGAATGATAGGGCTAGGCACAATTTTTCTACATGTGTATACCTAGTCTCGTAATCCACGAGAGTACGACTTATATAATAAATGGCTTATTCTCGACGTGCCGAGTCCCGATGTGCGAGCATGGCTCCTATAGCATGGTCAATGGCAGAAAGGTAAAGGTAGAAAGGGTGATCATCCTGAGGTGGGATAAGCACGGGTGGCTGCAAGAGATAGGCTTTGAGAGCTTCAAAGGCTTGGTGACACTCTTCGCTCCATTGAAAGACAATGTCTTTTTTAAGAAGGTGATGGAAAGGTTGACATCGATCCGAGAGTTGGGAGATGAAACGCCGGGTGGATTGAAGTTTACCCTGCAAACTACGCAATTTTTTGAGGTTTTTGGGTGGGGGAATTTCTAGGATAGCTTTGACTTTAGATGGATCGACCTCAATGCCACACAAAGAGACGATAAAGCCAAGAAGTTTTCCCGAAAGAACACCAAAGACACATTTCTTTGGTTGAAGCCGGACCGAATATTGTAACAGGTGATCAAAAATAATGGTTAAAACATCGAGATGTTCACTGCGATGTTTAGATTTGCCCATAAGATCATCGACATAATCCTCAGGATAGTGTGCATAATGTCATGAAAAATGTAAGTCATAGCCCGCGATAGGTCACACCAAAGATTCTTAAGGCCAAATGGCATGACACGATAATGTTGAAGGTTCCCAAGGAGTTATGAAGGTAGTTTTATTTTGATCAATACTTGGGAGGGGGAAGTCATCCTTGGGGCAAGCGAGGTTAAGGTCTCGGAAATCCGTGCATATCCGAAGTCCCCCATCGCTTTAGTGACAGGTACGATGTTAGAAATCCATTGAGGATAGTCAATAGGCAAGATGAAGGAAACAGAAAGGAGTCGTTGAAGCTCTTCTTTGACCAAGAGGGCAATGTGTGGATGCATTTTTCTCAGTTTCTGTTTGACTGGTTTGGAATCGGGTTTTAGGGTGATGTTATGGACAGCAATGTCAGGATCAATTCCTGGCATGTCAGCGTAGGACCAAGCGAAAGCTTGGTTGCGGGTACGGAGAAAGGTAGTAAAGGCGGCTTGTTCTGATGTGTTAAGGGATTGTCCGATCTTCACAACGTGAGGATCCTCCTCTGTGTGGATGTTGATTTCTATAGTCGACTCATTCAACATGGTTTGAGTTTCAGATGGTAAGGCGCGTTGAATATAGGAGTCGTCCGCACCAAGGTAAGTGAGGATGGAGTCGTCATCCTGGCACTCAACAACATTAATCGAAGGTGAATCCTCTTCGATCATGTCTGGATACAAAAGGGGAAGAGAAGATGGGTCCTCATTATCGCGTTGATAAGTGAGAGGACCTAGGAAGATAGCATTTATGAAAAAAAAAAGTTAGGAGGGATAGATTCAGGGTCTATCGACTCTGTGGGTGATGATGGAAAAATGGGTGATGATGGTTTGGTAGGGGTGACGTCGTCATCTTCCAGGATACAACTGACACGAGGTTTCTCCGGTGTAAGTGTTTCAGAAAAACCGATACCACTACGATCATTGTGCTTGCGTGTAGTTACGGGAATGATTGTATGTCGGCCTTGTTCATAAAGACCAAAACCAAAGCCTTTCCAAGCACAGCGAGTCAAGAAGGTGAGGGCAAAATGATGATTTTCAAGTATTGAAAATCGGATTGGAAGGGAACCACAACAAGAGGAGGTCAGGGGTAATGGAGGATGCATCAACACCCCCATACGTTAGGTTGGTGCGGAAATGGGGTGGTCCGTAAGAGATTACCTCCCCCACGTGACGGTCGTAGGTAGGATGCGCATGTAACTGTCCGTACTCCTGTGGGGTATGGAAAGAGCTAACGTTATATAGGTGGTATTCCCCCAGTGTAAGGCATTGAAAAACATCTACTAAGGGGTCGGATGTTGGGATGTTATCTGCGGGAAAGGAAGTGGTTTTGTGACGGCGGTTTCATTGGTTGAAGGTGTAGGTGCGGTTGAAGTGGATGGTTGGGTTGGATGAATGTGTGTCTTGGACTGGTACAAGCACATCATTAGGCGATACAACATATTGCAGGTTTTGAAGGGGGGAGGATCAGCTTTTACGATGTAGGACTTCCCCTCGTACTCAAATTTTATGCATCTATGTAAGGTGGAAGGAATGCATCCCATAGCCCGGATCCAAGGGTGGCCTAACAACATATTGTATTGGAACTCTCCCTCAAGGACATAGAAGAGTTCGGGTAAAGTGTGTGGCCCTACACGAATGTTAAGGATCACGGTGCCTAAGGTAGAAGTAATAGCATCATTGAATGACCGCAACATGATGGGGTTGGCACACATGCAACTAGAAGGGATATTCATTTGTTGGAAGGATTTTGAAGAGATGATGTTTAGGCTAGCGCCCCCGTCAATCATAACACGACGTACCCGAATGTCCCGGACATAAGCTGAGATGAAAAGAGTAGGGTCAGGATCTTCAGCACCAAAGTCGATAATTTCGTCTTCGGAGAAACTGACAGCAGCGGCTTGCTGTACAGAGACAGAAGTGGTTGGGGAGATAGGTTGTTTGGTGAGTGAAGCAACGTGATTGGGTGTTAGAATAGAGGTAATAGGCAAGGTTTCATTAGGTAAGACCTCTATCCCTTGAAGGATTTCAACGAGAGCTTGTCGATGAGATTCAGAAGTCTGAATGAGATCATACAGTGTCATTTTTACAGGTGATTGGTGAAGCTGTTTGATCATGGTTCGGTGGGCAATTCCATTAGAGACGGGGTAGGCGGGTCCACGAATAACCACTTTAGGTGGTGGTGCAATCGGGATGGTGGACGGAGAAAGAGATGCCGCAGGTGTGTTTTCTTTCGCTTTCCCATTGTTTTTCTGCCCTCGAGTAGCAACACTAATCATATTGATCTCGTGAATACGAGAGGAGGAAGACAGTAGGGATAGGTCATGGTCTTCGAGAGGTGGGGCTGTAATAATGATAGATCTTGGTGAGGCGGGGACAGGTGGTATAGGAGAGGGAATTGAAGCTAAAGGTCTCTCTCTTCGCAAGTTGTCTTTCTTAACTTTTTTATCTGAGAGAGGTGACTGACGAAGTATGGATTTCAACACTTTGCATCCCTCTACATCATGTCCTGGTGTGCGGTGGTAAGCGCATATTTTAGACTCATCATAACCTATAGGTCGAGGTTTAGATGGATCATAAGGTCTAAGTGGGGGTAGGGAAATGGTCGCATTCGCCACCAATATAGCAAGGATTTTGGCGTAAGACCCTTTGAGTGGGTCAAAGTCAAAGGAAAATGAGGCTATTGACTGGGTAGTTTGTGGTAATGACGGGGTATGGTTGGTTTGTATGGGTGGTGGTTTAGCCAAGGGGTTCTGATAATGGGTTTTAACCAAACGTGGCTTTTTTGGCGCAGAAGCTATGTTTAGCTGGTTAGATGATGTGGTATCAGAAAACAACCACGGAGAAATAGGAGTGACAACAAACAAATATTTTGATTATGGAATTTGTTTAGGGTTGGTAGGTGGACAGGATACGCGGGGTGACGGTGTTGCTATACCCTTGGATTTCTGTATGGGTGCAGAAGGCGTAGGTCGCTTTAAAGAAAACGCAGGAGGTATGATATATTGATGCAAGGTAGAGGGATGGGGTCCCAATATGGAAGGTAGGTGTGACGACGAGGGTTTTAGTTGTGATAGAGGCATAGGTTGAGGAGATTGAGTCTGTCTCCTAATGGGATGGACGGCTTTATTTTTAGATAAATCAAGCCGCTTAGGTGGGTGTGTTAGACTGGGTATTGGTGAGGTCCCAAGCGTAGGGGAAGATTTGGTTAGGTTAATAGAAGTGGATGAGGTATTTGGTAGAGATGAGGGGGGTGAAGATGAGGACATAGGCATTTTAAGCTTCTGTAAACACTTCGGGTATATGGTAGAGGCATCTGGATCGGTCATCTGCATTTGAGTAGAATATGGCATACTCAAACGTTCCCATAGGACCTGTCTATCTTCTGGGGAATGACAGTCCTCACGTGTGAATAGGAACTTTTGTATGGAAGAAAGGTGGGTTGTGATTCCAGTCCACTGTGGGTGTGATACAGGGGGTAGATGAGGCACTGTATCAATGGGCGTTAAGAGGTCAACCGGTTGCTGAAAATATTTAGGTGATGAAGGACTAATAGGTAGGAGGGTGTGTTTGAGAGAATCCATCATGTTTAAAGAATGTGGTGATGTCGGTTCAAGAGGTTTCTTGTCTAAGGATGACAAAAGAAGTGGCGAGCCTTCCTCTTGTACAACAAGAATGGTAGAAGGAGACGTTTGGGAAATAGATAAATTAGATAACATCCGCTCACAGTCTTGCAAGGATGTGGTGTAAGAAGGCTCATTTGTGAGAAGGGAACTTTGGGTGGTTAATTCCTTGATGGGTAAAGGAATGGCAAGGATTTCAGTTTGTCTTGATGGTGAGGAAGGGGGTTCGGGTTCCTGCGTTAGTGAAGAGGCTTGATTCAAAATTTGTTTGATAGAGGTTTTTGGCTGGGAGTCGAAGACTGCATGGATCTCATGAACACTCTCCTCGGCTAAGATATCTTGGTTTATGTTACTGTTAGAAGAATGATTCGGGAATGGTTTGTTGAATATTTTCAAATTTCGGTTAGCAGGGGCGTTAGGATTATCGAGGGCTATATCCCCAAAGATCAACCATTTCTGCACAATGTTTTTCAACATCTTGCAGCTTTCATGATGTGTCCCTTCACGCATGGAAGTTCTGAAGTCATTTTATTTGTACCAAGAAGGTATGGCGCGAGTGGAATCAAACCCGGAGTGAGGTTTAATAGGAGGTAAGGTAATGGCTCCTGATTTAAGCAATTTTTCCAATATCACACCATATGTTTCTCCCAAGGGAGTGTAGTTGATGGGCTCTGATTTGTACTTATAGGTGGTTTTGGCGGGGTATTAGACGGTGGTTGGGATTTGACCATCACCGCGTGCACGGCTCCTTTTGATTTCGAAGCAGTTGATGGGTGAGGATTGGTGGTGTTAGGTTTGTTGGTGGAATCTTGGGTTCGGAAATTGGGGTTTTTGTTGCGCAACCGTAATTTCTCTTCCTCTAAGGCTCGAATCTCTAGTTTTCGAGCCATAGTAAAGGCCTCGTCGAATGTACGAAAAGTTTGAATTTGGAGGGTAGGAGAGATGTGCTTAGTGTAGGCCCGCGTAAAGAGTTCAATAAGTTCGGCCTGAGGCAAGGCATACGTAAGTTGGTTGATAAGGCCCCGCCATCGTCCAATGAAATCTACGATAGATTCGTCCTCAAATTGTCGGATGGCATAGAGGTCGGTGATAGATACTTTCTTGGAAATGTTAATGGAGAAATGATCCAAGAAAGATTGGGCTAGCTAGTTAAAAGAGAAGATTGAGTGCTGGGTTAAAGCACTGTACCACTCCAAGGCGGGTCCTGATAAGGACATGGGAAAGGTGCGGAGTAGTAAAGCGTCGTCGTGAGAAATCAGATAGCAGGCATGTCTAAATGATCGCAAGTGTTGTTGAGGGTCCTCCTTACTATTAAAACGGGTAAATTTTGGTAATTCCCATTGAGGAGGATATGAATGAAGGGGGACTGAAGGGTGGATAGGCTCCCGACAAACTTGCTCGTATGTCAAGGCACTACGACTTCCTGAAACAGAAGCCTCCAGATTTTGCATTTTGTCCATCATTTGTTTAATTAAATCAGTAGTTGGATGAGATGATGGTGGGGTTGTGGTAAACGGAGGCAAATTGGGCCAAGGGCCACCGCTAGACAATGGTGGGGTTAAATGTTGATAAGGTATGGAGGACGAATGTGTTGAGGTGACCGAATAGGGATGTCCTATATAAGACGTTGAGGTTACTGGATATGTGTGTGGAAATGAAAAGGTGGGCGAAGCTTGGGAAGGAAAAATCGTGTGGATAGGTGGCAGAGAGCAAGTCATGAATGGAACAGTCTGCAAGAGAGATGAGGTAGGAGCAGTCGGCGGTAATGACATGTTGGGCCCAAGATTAACCAAAGGAAATCCAATCTGTGCCGTATAAACCCCTGAAGCTGCTGAGTTAGGAGACGGGACTAAGGATGCAGAAGGCAAAGTGGAGTTATCAGGCGGAGAAGGAGCTAAATGAGTAGCTATACTGATAGGCATGCCAATAAGGAGTTGACCGTCGGGTGTACGGTCAGGGGCATGAGACAAATAGTATTGTACAGCGCTAGGATTAGCATCCGAGAATTTGGCAAATTCTTTATCTCCTACGGAATTTTAGGAACCTCACTGGTGTCCGTAGGATTCCCCATAGAATGTGAAGGGGGTGATTCAAGCAAAGGCATAGAGCAAGCATGTGAAACCATGGCGGCGGCTTGCTTTCGAGTGATAACAACCATGGACAGGAGTACACAGTAGGGTTTCAATCTATCAGGAACAGAAACAGACAACAAGATGTTTTGAAATTGGCGGAGTTCTTTGGTTTGAAACTGTAAAAAGACAAGAATCGATATCGGTGAGATAACCGATGTCGGTTAAATTTCTGTAACGCGTCGATAAGCTAACCGATGTCGGTATAATAGAACTGGTGTAAGAAGCGAAGAAGTTGTTGATTTGGTGTTAACAAAGTGATTAATATGCCTACCAAACTGCATTACTCAGTAGTGATCACGAGAAAACAATGTATGACAAAGAAACAAAACTGAAAACAAGCAAGAATGCACAAACAAATTAACAGACTAACCCTAGGGTTAATTTTAATCAATTTGGGCTTATGCCTTTAGATGCAGAATGATGTCAATCCTAAACAAAAGACTTAGGGGAAATGTCAAGTTTGTTTTGGCTTATAAGGTTACCTCAATCGGGCGGAGGAATACCACGGAAAAGGGGGGATGTTTTGAGCTGTTGTGTTAATTATGAAGTGATTCGGTATGTGTTGTGCAGTGAAAGTAAGATTAATTTCCTGTCAATACCGTGGAAATCACCCCCACGTGTACGACCTGTTACTTAGTCTATGTTCACTAGAATTGAAAACAACAAGCAAGAATGTAATGCACGTGTTTTAAACCCAAATCGAAAATGATATTCGATGAAGCAAATAAGATGACTTTTACTAAAGAAAAACTGGGAAAGCAAGACAAATTCTTTTACTAAATATAACAAAAACAACAAACAACAAGTATGCTCCCTATATGAAAGCAAGCAAGAGAAACAGAAACCCGAAATGGGTCCCACCGGGCGTGCCAAAATGTTTTGCACGGAATGTTTCGCTCTGTGGAATAGACTTGCTTCTATCCTTTCATTCCTTTGAGAAATAGATAAGGGTTAGGGCTAGGAGGAATACATGTTGAATGTTGAGATGGTGTGCGCGTACCGTAGAGAAATATCAAATCGACTGCGAAGAACTCCTTTTTGTCTTGGAAGGACTACTGCAAGTAAGAATACAGACCACCGATTTTAATTAGACAATAAATGAGGAGCTGCCTTAGGCCCGGAAATATAAAAATTCCTTTCGAAGGTGGTCAGTTCCCCTTTTAATACGAATTAACACAAATTATCACAAGGAAAGCTATTGCACAATCACGATTTAGGTACCTCGTTACAAAGCAATAGAGGCTAACTATCAATAATAAAATGTCACGTTGTTTGTTTGTTATTTGTCGTTGATACATTCTGTTGAGTTATAGGGATAAACCAGATGGATCTGCGGTGGTTAGGTAACAAATAGGTGAGAGGAAGGTTTTGGGGTATAATTCATAGTGATCGATGCCGGCCAATCTGGATAACCGACCATGTTAGAGAACCATCACGCCGGTAGGGGATAACCGACACCGTAGGGTCAATAATCTAGGTGCTTCGGATAGAGGTTAGTTCTTTGGGTGATTGTGGAGTTAATAAGGATGGTGGATGGTCGAGGGGAGTAATGAGAGGACAGGGGAAAACTTGAGTGTGATGAAATGGTCTTCAGGCAAATGTAAGGGTGGAGGAATGACAGCTTAGATGTAGTATGTTCTTTGGGTAGTAGATCCAGGAATAGACTTATGATGGTGTGATTCGGAAGTTCAAGAAATGTTATTAAAAGGACATACAAGATTACTTACTCGTTCTTGATGAAGATGTAGGTTTCAGGATGATGATGACGAAGACAAAGTAGGATGATCTAATCCAAGATGAGCTATCTCCTCTTATGCTCCGATGAGTGTCACTGGGCTCTGGTTATTCATAACTCTTCTTGTTTCTTCACTTGTCTCTTTCGCCAAGAAAATCCGGATCCTTTCGGTGATTTCTCCTCTTCCCGATCAAATGAAAATCCGATCCTTTGTTTTTGGTTGGTAGTGGTCATTTATAGGGAACCGAATTACGCAACCGACGGCGGTCGAGTAGAACCGTCGGTTAGGTCAAAGCGGCTATTTTTGGTAAAATAGCCACTTTCCTCCTTTTCCCCGAGGGATTAGTTGCGGGCTTGGTCAAGTCATTATGAGGTTGGTTTTAGGTGCGGTGAGGAGTAATTAGTCATGGGTGTGGATGTGGACCAATTTATAGGTCTTAATTAGGTTAGTTTAGGGTTAAGACTAGGTCATGATGAGGTGGAAAAATGAGGTGGCGTAGGTATGGCGATGTGGAGTTTATTAATTATAAGGTAATTAATAAATAATTGTGTAAGGTTTAGGTGATGAGGTTAGGTTGCGAAATGAGATGCGGGGCACTGGGTGTCGTAAGACACAAATTTGGTGTCTACATAATGCAATGATAAATGTGCAAGAATAGAAATCACAACTGTTAGAAATCCTTAGCTTTTCTTAAAGAGGGACAAAGGAATTTAAAATTGTAAAGCTCTAAATGCTGAGAAATTTTGGTTGTTTTAACGGCGGAGAAAGTATTGCGTTCTTCTTCCACATAAGATTTGGGTATTCCTTCGGGACTTAACAAGATTAAAACATGATCAGGCCACTTAAAAGAAGAGAATCAAATGGATTTAATTCCCTTCGATGTCAGTCTTACAAGTCAGCACATTTCTGTTAATCCTCTAGGGTTTCAGGAAACAGATCAGCAAATCATTCTTGTCTCCTCAAACATCTCGCATACTACTCGCAGATCCGGTAATCGGAAACTGTTAGGAAATAAGGGATAAAATATGCGAATAATCCCTCTAGAATCGCAACAATAGAAACTAATATGCGAAAATTATTACAGATCTCAAATAAAATAGCGAGAATAAAATAACACAACACAAAGAGACAGATTTAACGTGGTTCACCCAATTTGGGCTACGTCCACCAAGAATCACTTGCTCGGTCACCGCTCTCTCAATACAATACCCAGATCCATTTGGAGCTATGCTCAACAAACTCTATAAATTCACACCGGCAATACATTAGCTGTAATCTATCATATGCATAAGACCATATAAATAGACAACTACTTAAGCGCTTTTACAAAACCGTGGTATCAAAACCATGGGCAAAACCCGTCCCATAAACCTATGGGTCAAAAACTTGCCCATATGAGAAAAGCATGCTTTTCGATATGTTGGGTGCATTTTTCGAGGCCAAAAATTTTACGCCTAAAAAAAAAAAAAAATTTCGGCGAGGATACATGAAAAGTATACATTTCTTAGTGTACAGCCTTCTTGAACACTTTCACACATGAAAACAGGCACATCATAAAATCTCCCACTTGGAGACTAGTTTTCCTCTCGAGCAAGCTTCTCAACTCTTCACTAGTTTCGTTGAACACAACTTTAGGTGACCACCTTGGTCATCATGTCTCAGATTCTACTAACTTCAACTTCTCTTCCTCCAAAGCTGTCCTAGATGAAATGGTACCTTAACTGTATATGCTTTGTCCTAGAGTGGAAAGCAAAGTTCTTAGCTAGGTGTATAGCACTCTGACTATCACTATGCAGCTTACATTCCTCCTGCTTATGCCCCAACTCCTCAAGCAATTTTTGTAACCAAATCATCTCTTTGCTTGCCTCTGTGGCAGCAACATACTCAGCCTCCGTGGTTGACAAAGCCACTAGCTTCTGTAGTCGTGAAATCCAGCTCACTGCTGTCCCACCTACAGTGTAAATATAACCTGTCGTGCTCCTCTTCTGCCTACATCTCCAGCCATGTCTACATAGCCACGTAAAGTGGTGTCTGATCCATCAGTAGCACAAAACTGTCCCCATGGTCCCTCTCAAATACCGAAGGATCCACTTTACTGCTTGCCAATGCTCTTTACCTGGATCACTCATAAATCTACTCACATCTCCCACTGCATGGGCAATATCAGGCCTAGTGCACACCATAGCATACATCAAACTGCCAACTGCTGATGAGTAAGGTACCTTGGACATTTGGTTCCTCTCCTGCTCTGTATTGGACACTGCTCCTTTGATAACTTAAAATGGCCTCGAAAGGAGTCCCAACTGGTTTATCATCTTGCATGTTAAACCTATCTAATACCTTCTTAATGTACTCTTCCTGAGATAAAGTCAGCTTCCGTTCCTTCCTATCCCGAGTTATCCTCATACCAAGGATTTGTCTGGCTGCCCCCAAATCCTTCATATCAAAGGATTCACTTAGCTGCTTCTTGAGTACTTTTATTTCCTGCATGTTTTTACCTGCAACCAACATGTCATCCACATACAAACACAGGATAATATAACTTCCATCCTCAAATTTCTTTGTATACACGCAATGGTCAGAATGACATCTAATATAACCTTGCTCCATCATGAAGCTATCAAACTTCTTATACCATTGACGTGGAGCTTGTTTCAAGCCATACAAGATTTTGCACACCATCTCCTCTTTACCTTTGACCTCATAGCCCTCTGGTTGCTGCATATATAGTTCCTCCTCCAAATCACCATGGAGAAATGCAGTCTTTACATCAAGTTGTTCTAAGTGCAAGTCTTCTGCTGCAACTATTCCTAGAACAGTTCTAATAGAAGTCATTTTTACTACAGGAGAAAAAATCTCATCAAAATCTATACCTTGTTTCTGTGCAAACCCCTTGACCACCAACCGGGCCTTATATCTTTTCTTTCCTCCTTCTTCATCTTTAACTCTGTACACCCACTTGTTCTGCAATGCTCTTTTGCCTTCCGGTAGCTTCACCAAATCCCAAGTCTGGTTCTCCATGAGAGACTTATGCTCCTCATCCATGGCTTGCTCCCACTTCTTACTGGCATCTACCTGCATTGCTTCATCAAAGCTCTCTCGACTATCATGAGTAATAAATAATAAAGAGAAGGAGAAAACGTTCGGGTTCTTTTCTTACCCTAGAAGACCTCTTTATTGTAGGAGTTTGGGGTTCCTGTTGAGTAGGTTCCTGAACTGATTCATGGGTCACTTTCCCATCCGGAAGATCCTCTACCACTGCATATTCTTTCTTGGATTCTTCCTGTTTTCGCAATTTGCTTATACATGACTTTCTCATTAAAGACCACATCCCTAGACCGAATGATTTCTTGTCTTTAATACTCCAACATTTATATCCAAAGTCATCACCACCATAACCAATGAAAGTACATTTTTCTGATTTAGCCTCTAGATTGGTCCTATCATCCTTGTCTATATGAACAAACACCTCACATCCAAAGACTCTAAGAAATGAATAATCAACTTTCTTACCGGACCAAGCCTCCTCAGGTATGCCTCCATCCAAGGCACTTGAGGGTCCTCTGTTTATCAAGTACACAGTCTTACCGCTCTACCCAAAAAGAAAGAGGTAGTCCTGCATGTAACCTCATGCTCCTAGTTCCATTATTGTTCTGTTCATCCTTTCTGATACCCCATTCTGCTGCGGAGTTCCTGGAACCGTCTTTTGCCTGCGGATTCCATTCTTAGAACAATAATCATCAAATTCATTGCTGCAATACTCCCCTCCATTATCTGACCTGAGACATTTTAGCTTAAGACCTGTTTCATTCTCTACCAAGGCTTTCCATTTAACAAAAGTGTCAAATACATCAGTTTCTAATACAATAAACCCAAACTTTCCTTGTTGCATCATCAATAAAAGTGACATAATAACTTGAACCCCAAGAGATAATACAGAGCGGTCCCCACACATCAAAATGTACCAGCTCTAACTTACTCTCTTTCTTCGTAGGTCCAACCTTGAGAAACCTTACTCGCTTCTTATATGTGAGTTCTCACGAAAATCCAAACCTTGTTTACGTATATCCAGAAAATTCTTCTTTATGATGTCCATGCCCTTATGGCTCATATGACCGAGCCTATAGTGCCATAATGTTGTATTGCATCTCAAGCCACAAGATTACAATCATTAGTACTATCGGTGGTTAAATACAAGGTTCCAACCTTCTTACCTCTTGCCACCACAAGAGCACCATTGGTAACCTTCCAAGAGTCAGCATAAATATCACAAAGACAACCATCACTTCCCAATTGCCCCGCCGATATCAAATTTCTCCTTAATGTAGGCACATGTCGACATCCTTCATAGCCATGTATTCCCATTCTCGCATCTTAACTCGAATGTGGAACCTTTTCCAACTATCTTTGCAAGGCTCATCATCACCAAGAAAAACATGCCCAAAATCCCCTTGAACATAATCAACAAAATAACCTATGTGGAGTAGCATGAAAAGAAGCCCTGAATCTAAAACCCAAGATTCATTAATATTATGCAAAGAAAGAACATTACCCGATGCCACATTTGCCTCCTTGTTTTCTTCCTGTTGTTTCTTCTTATCCCGAAGCTCCCAAATCCTTCTTTGATGCCTGGGCTTTCCACAATTCCAAAGATACAATCTTGTTCTTGGATTTTGACCTTGCCCGATCTTTTGATTTTCCACGGTTTCCTCTATTTTCTGTCTCCCTCTAGTTTCCACTTTATCAAAGCATTCCCTGAAGTAGAAGATTCCCCAGATTTTTCTTCGCATTTCCTCGCTTAGAATCACCCCTACAACATCCTCAAACTTCAACTTCGAGTTAGAACCGAGTTACTTACCGCCATTACCAGGCTATTCCAACTCTCAGGTAAAGAGCACAAAATTAATAAAGCCCTAACTTCTTCATCAAATTCTATTGTAAATCCGAAGCTAGCATATTCACAAATTGAAATCATTTAAATGATCTCACTAGAACTATTCTCGTCTTCATATTAAACAATTTTTTCATTAAAAATATCTTATTAGAGAGAGGGTTTTTCATAAACTTCCTAATGCATCCATTAGATCTTTTGTAGTCTTTTCCTTTGAAACATTAAATAATACCGAAGATGCAAGAAAATGCCGATCGTTCCAAGTTTCCTATCCAAAAAATCCCATTCCACATCTGTCATACTCGAGGGTTTGTTCACCTTCTCAGACAACGGAATATAAAGATCCTTCTGATAAAGGTAATCTTCCATCTGCATCTTCCAAAGACCAAAATTCTGCCCGTTGAATTTATCAACCCTAGATCTTCCATCATCTGCCATAGCTCCCACTCAAGATAAAACTTTCCCTGCGATTCAACACTTCAAAGAAACCAAACCAGCTCGATACCAATTGTTAGGAAATAAGGGATAAAATATGCGAATAATCCCTCTAGAATCGCAACAATAGAAACTAATATGCAAAATTATTACAGATCTCAAATAAAATAGCGAAATAAAATAACACAACACAAAGAGACAAATTTGACGTGGTTCACCTAATTTGGGCTACGTCCACCAAGAATCACTTGCTTAGATTTTATTACAAGCCACCCTCTCTCAATACAATACCAGATCCGTTTGGAGCTATGCTCAACAAACTCTCTGAATTCACACCAATTCAAAACACATCTCAATACATTTGCTTGTAATCTATCATATGCATAAGACCATATAAATAGACAACTACTTAAGCAGTTTACAAAACCATGGGTATCAAAACCATGGGCAAAACCCGTCCCATAAACCATGGGTCAAAAACTTGCCCATATGAGAAAAGCATGCTTTTGATATGTTGGGTGCATTTTTCGAGGCCAAAAATTTTACGCCTAAATTTTTTTTTTTTTTTTTAGGCCTGCGCCCGGACCCTCGGGGCCCGGCCCGGCCCCAAACCCGGCGAGGATACATGAAAAGTATACAAGACTCTTAGTGTACGAAACACTTTCACACATGAAAACAAGCTCCACATGAAACCACGGTGAAGACTATACGAGCTTCCATCGTTCCGGTGAAAAATCCTCCACCTGCTAATATACCAATGGAAGGGTAAGGCAAAAAAAAGTAAAAACAACTATTAAAAATAGCGAGACACGCCAAAACGTCCAAACGGCAGTCAAAATAAATTACGTTGTAAAAAAGTCTAAATGAACTTCAAATTTAACATAGTTGCAGAAACGTTCGTAGGTCCTTTACCATAGGAGGAACGCCTTCGGCGTAATAACTTAAAACTTATATTATTAAAATATTTTATATAATTATAAACATATTTGTTTATCATTCGAGTATATATTATAAATTCTTAAACATGTACTCTAAAAATACTTTTAAAGTAAATATTTAAATATATTATTATCTATATTAAAACTAGTTTTAAAAATATTATTTTTTAATAATTGAAAAGGTTACATGCAAAAATTATAAAAATTGATTTGAATATAAATGTATAAATGTCTACGAAAAAGGGCTCTTTGACGTAAAACTCTTTTCCAATGAAAATGGTGGCCAAGCTTGGCAATTTTTTAATAACAATTTTGTATCAGAAGAGAGGTGGTTATAATATTGCATTTGATGTATCGTCAATTTTTCTGAGTATTTCAGATTGTCAATTTCTTTGAATTTATTTATTTGTGAACAATTGATAGATTAGTGTATTAGGAAAAGAGTATCTTATAATGCATTTATAAATTCTCCTTATGCATCAGTTTGATTTGTTCCATCAACAATTTTTATTCTATCCAAAGTAAGTGTCGTGTATTTGACAACCGAATTTCTAGAATCGTGTTCTTTAGTTGTCTTTGCAATTTTAGCTAAAAATAGATTGAAGATTGCTATTTTTTTGCCTATTAGCGCCCGGCCTCCAATATTGGTCCACTAGCTTTTGATATCTCCATTTCTATTAATTAGACTTCCCTGACACCTTCATGCATAATGTTTATAATGAAATTTAGAATTAGTATGGCATAACTTGGCTACGGAGTCCCCAGAGTCACAGGATAATTGGTCAAGACTCTAAGAGATATGAAAATATGACCCATAAATAAAGGATTCGGGATTGATGAAGGATTTTTATCCCACAAACATAGGGATATGACCCATAAAAAAAGGATTCAAAATCAATAAAGGATTTTTATAATCCCATAAACATGGGGATTGCTTTGAAGTTAGCATGTAATGAAAGAGGTCAGCTATTTTATTAATCAATTGATAATCTCATACACTCAATCTTTGAGCGTAAGGTTTGGAGGAACATCCCTATTTCATCGTTTTCAAAAGAAGAAAAACAAAACAAAAAACTAGTTGTTAGTGTTCAAGGAAGCCGAATAAAAGTTTTGAGAGATTTCCCACATTATATTCTACCTGTTTTTGCCAGGAATCGAGAATAAAATAAATAAATTTTTTTTAGTTATTGCCGTATTCTTTTATTACCTACTTTACACAAATGTATACAATCAAGAAATCAGCTAAATCTCTGAAGATACTATCCATCTTTTTCTGAAAGATTGATGGAGCAGTTTTTAGGCCAAAGGGTAATACCTTCCATTCATATTGGCCTCCTGGTACAACAAAAGTCTGTCTTGTAGCAATCTTCAGGCTGCAAGAATATTTGCCAAAAACCAGACTTTAAATCAAACTTTGAATATACTTTTGAACCTTTGATTCTGGCAAGAAGATCATCACGGCAGGAATTGGATGTTGCACAGCAGATATATATTTGTTCAATGGCTTGTAATCCACGACAAGCCTTTTCTTTTGTCGCAGCTGTTCACTTCTTTTGTTGACGTAGAAGGCTGCACAGGACCATGGAGAATTGGATTCTTGTATAAATCCACCTTTTAACAACTTCTGTATCTCCTCATGGCATTCCTTCCTTTCAGAAGGAATCATTCCTCTGTGATGAGCTCTGAACTTGGGAGTGAGCTCTTTTCCTTCTTTATCTTTCACAATCTGCAAATCTAGTGAACAGACATGTTTCTTTCTTTCCACAAATGCATGTGGATTATCAGAACATAAATCCTTACGGATCTTTTCAACAATATCATCAATATTACTTTTACATGTGGCAATGGATTTATGAATCCATTCATGATTGATTCTTTGGCCAGGCTTAGGCAAAGGCACTATTGTCTGATATGTATATCTTCTAGGAATCTTATGCTGGGCTTTGAACAAAGTAATGAAATCTTTATCTATACTGAAACTGCCACAAGCATGCAGAAAATCAACTCCTAGCAGACAGTCATAAGCCTCCATATCATGTTGATAAAACCTTATGGTTTTAGATATGCCACATACTATTATAGTAATCTCAGCCACAAATTTAGAGATGACTTCTTTCTTATCAAACCTTATTCTTATGCTGGTTTGTTCCCAGCAATCAGGAGGAATAGCTTGGCTTCTTAACATACTGATATCAGCACCAGTATCAATCATAGCATCTAAACAATAAGACTTCATATTTGGAATACAAATAGAGATTGCTATGAAAGGATTTTGAGTACTGCTGACAGTACATACCTCTGCTGGTCTGAGCTGATCTGAAGTTTCTTCTTGAGCATCTTGTGCCAAGATTTCTTGATATGCTTCTTCAATGTCATCTTTCTTTTCTTCATTTTCTTCTTCTTTAAGGAGTCTGGAAAACTCCTCTGTGGCTTTCTTTATGACCTTATCAAGGAACTCAATACGGTTCCTTCTCCATTTTCTATAGATGTTAGGATCAGGATGTCTCTGATCCATTTGTTCAACAATATTCTCTTCTGGGAAGAGAAATGGATAACTTCTTGGAGGATTCTGAAATCCTCTACCTCTTTCTCCTCTTCCTCTCCATGAACTTCCTCTGCCTCTAACAGGGATTTTTCTTTGTCTTATACCTTGATGAAATGGAGGGCGTACAGGTACAGGAGAATAATTTTCTTCTCTGCAGTAGAGTTCTTCTTCTTGCTCTGCTTCTTCTTCCTGAGCTTTCTTGAGATGAGCTTGCTCAAGTTCGTACTGTTGTAGATACTTCTGCTGAGATTCTTGCACTTTTTTCAACAATGTGGCTCTTCTGGTAGTATCCCATGGGGGACACGAAGCAAAATCACTTTGAAATAACTCCATTTGCTGTCTGAGAACATCAGCATTTGGAGGAGCAAGCGGATGCTTGAAACTAGCAAACATGTTAACTCTAACCATATTTACAAATGATGGTAAACTATCATAACCTTCATTGCTACTGTCAGAATTATCTGAACTACTGTCAGGAGCATTAGCTATATTACACAAAACTTCATCCTCAGACTGATATGATACATCAGAAGAGAGACTTTCAGAATCACTTACAAGTATATAATCTTCTTCTGTAATTCCTTTTGCTGCAAGGGCATTGACCTTTGCTTTTCCTTTGTCACTGTTTCTCTGAGGGCATTTTCTAGCGTAATGAGGACCTTTGCATATGAAACATGTAGGCATCCTTTTATCTCCCACATATTTCTTTTTCCTGAAAACAAATCTCTTGAAAGGTCTTCTGTTAGTAAAAGAATCAGAATAATATCTTCTGTTATACAGCTTTCTACCATACTTCTTGTGCTTACTCTTTCCCTTCCCCCTTTTTTGAGAACAACCATAGCATTTTGTTGTGGTTGTTTGGGGAGAATAATCACACCCAAAGGGTTCAATAGCATACATAGCACAAAACTTTTTACCAAGAGATTTTTCATGCTTCAAGGCTTGTTTTCTTTCCCATTTTTCTTTACAAAGCTTAGTAAAGCTTCCCCTGGCACAACCCCATAATATGCAATTTGCAAAAGCGTATTCACATCCATCAAAGCATTGTGAAGAGAAAATAGATTAATATTTGTACACCATCTATAATGTTACATTCCAAAGATAATCAGGGAAAGTTGATTCACCTTCCGTATGTATTGATGTTATAGAAAGTGGTTTCTCCATGAAAATAAATTGTTCAAGCTCTAAAATGTCACGCTCCTTTGGTATGTCAGATCTCATCTCATTCTCTCTTAGATCATTAATTTTATACTACATATCTAATAGATATATTAGTGGATGCATGATGCCTTTTTATCCCAACACTCGTAAAACAATACTAGGAAAACCACGCATTAAATAATTTAGGTTGGTGAAGGGTATGTATTGGTACCATCTGTAATGCCCACTAAAACGACCACTCGAGACCCAAGAACAACCTAGGTTTAGATAGAAAAATTATGGAATAATTTTATTTTTTTGCAAAGCGTGACCACTACCAGGCTTCAAGCAACAATTGCCACAGCTTAGATTCAAAGTCAATTATAATTTAATAAAAGAAAATTTCCCTTTGTAACAAAAAATAGATTCACATTACAAAATTAAAGAGTATAATTAATCCAAATATAGTAAAATTTCTCTTAGGTGTTAGCTTAATAAATAATTAAATTAACACTATAGTTAAATATTCCTTAATTAATTTTAGAGGGTCAAAGGGGCAAAAACAATTAAATGCCCAAGGTTTTTAATTTCACTAGGTCTAAACAATAACCAAGGTTCTTATTTGCATGGGATAGAAAAACATTCTCTTATCCCCTAACGTGACCCCTTAAAAGGTCAACCCATGCTTTAGAGTTACACATTAAGTTAAAAAGGGGTAATTTCCCACTTACCCACTCTCAGACTCATCTTTGCACTTCAACTTGATTTTTCACATAATTAACACACTTAAGGTTTTCTGAAAAACATTTCCATTAGATGGGAATTTTCTTCCACTTTGCAATGATATAAAGAAGTCCTAACTCCTCATATTTCTTAAGTTACAGGATGGCGGGCCTAGAGAGGAATTTTTTCCCAAAGGCAGCCCTGGGGAAGAAAATTTTCCCAAAGGCGGGCTAGCGGGCCTGAGGAATAATTTTTTCCCAAAGGTGGGCTTGCGGGCCCAGGGAATTTTCTCCCGGGGAAGATTTTAGACCGGCGGACCTGGGGAGACATTTGGTGCTTTGCGCCTTTAGCTAAAAAGAGCAATTTTTATTTGGACACCCATGAGCTGGCAGGTCTTCGCGCCGAGGAAAGAAAATTTTCCCTAAGCCGTAAGGGACATATGGCATGTTTTTAAGCCAACACGAGAAGGCGAGGTCATCGGAGGTAATTTGGATTTTAAATCTTTTTGTTGAGAAAACGAAAAGGTTTAAAAACATCCTCACCTCCGTCGATGCCTAATGATGCCACGTGTCCATCCTAGAAGCTACAAGTGGGAAAGTGGACCGTCGAGGAAAACTTAGAAATGTTGGCTTTTGTGTTAAAAAGTGCAAGGGTTGAAAACAACCCGCTTCTCCACCGACGCATGAAGAAGCCACATGTCGTCACCAACAATGACCTGCGGGAAGGCGGGCCGACGGGGAAACTTAAAATTTTTTCCAATCCTTTCCAAAAGCAATAAGGTCATAAACAATCCGTGCCTCCGCCAACGCCTAAAGAAGCCACATGTCAGACCAACAGTGACGGGCGGAAGTAGATCGACGGGGATACTTAAGATTTTGTGCCAATTTTTCAAAAAGAAAAGTTTAAAGGTGCGGGCCAACTGTGGAAGTATATATATATTTTTTTCAAAAGTGAAGGATGCGGGGTTACGGGTTTGCGAAGGAACTTGTGACTTTTTGAATTTTTGCAAAAAGTGCCCTAAGTAA
The DNA here is from genome assembly GCA_018340775.1 of Taxus wallichiana var. yunnanensis. Lineage (NCBI taxonomy): Eukaryota > Viridiplantae > Streptophyta > Pinopsida > Cupressales > Taxaceae > Taxus > Taxus wallichiana. The sequence continues at coordinate 147,983,563 of CM031238.1, read as the reverse complement.
TTTTCAGGCCCGCAGATCCGATTTACAAAAAATTTCCTTCCCTTTTTTTTAAAACCAAACGAAGTAAAAACTTCAGAAAGGCCATAACTTTTGACTGAAGCTCGGATTTGAGAAAATAAGGACTTTTTGAAAGGGCTCGAACTCCTCTTTGCATAGGAATAAAAAAAAGTATTTTCAACAAACTTAGATGGGTGAAATTTAAGAAAACATATTTCCTGCCATTAAAATGTGAACTAAACTTTTTCAACTGCCATAATTGGTCTAATTCGCTATTATTTCTTCTTCAACACACCAAACAAGCATGGAGAAACGTACTTGAATGGATTGAAAGGATTAATTTATTAACGGTTGAGATTACAATACAATTTCTTTTCTTTTATGTGAAACTGCATTATTATGCCTCTTTCCCGATTACTGGAGTTCTGAATAAATTACTAGGGAAATGCAATTATTTCATGATGTTCTTTATTCATCCTTAGTTCATTTTAAAGTTTCATTTTGACTTTCATTGTTACAGGGTACTCTGTATGTTTTTCTGATATTGGTTTACAGGTTTGAAACAATCTAACAAAGATCTACATATTTCAAACTGGAAATTTATCTATTTCATTTGCCATACTTTAAACATTTAAGCTCATTCCATTCCAATTTTACAATGTTTAAATTTCCTTTAATTAATGTGTGGAGAGCAAGAATGTAGTTCTATTTTCAAAACATTCCTTTCAATTAATACAGAGGAAGGTAATACTTCCTAACACAGACTTTTCCAGCCTTCAAACAAAGAGTTTCCAAAATTATTTCAATCAACAGATTTCCAAGCAAGAGAAACTCCATTTTGTATAAAGTAAATCAACTTCTATTAAACTGAGATAATTTCCTTTACAACTTTTTTTCTGTTCACCAAAAGACAACTTACAAAATAAATCTTTCTCATTCCTTTTTCACATACAAATACAACTTTCATATCAAAAAATAAAGCAACTTTTCACTACAAATATTATTACAATGTCATCCACTTAAAGTGGGAAATTTCACAATAAAGGACCTAAGGAGAACTGCAAATTTTTTCTTCACACAAGCTCCATTTACAACAACAAGGGAGATCCGCCATCTTTGAAATTGGCCACAACCAAAAAAAATTTAGAGTCAATGCTCTCCACCCAACCAGAATTCTAACGAAGAGGAGAAGCCATCCTCCTCATTGCCCCCCAAGCCCCGACCACATTTTAATAGGAAATTGATTCAACTCATGGCAACAATAAAATATTCCCCAACACAAAACAAATTTCATAATAATATCACAATCTAGAATAAAATGCAGTTACTGATCCACAAGAATGACAGTAACAAAATATATAAGGCCTCATCACACAAAGGCTAAGAGAGAAAGATCTATGGGGGAAGCTTCTTATGCCTCCCAATGGGGAATGGGTGACCACCTTAAAAACCTATCAAAATATTCATCTCAAACCCCTACATACTCTTATGCCTCCCCAAGTACCTCTTATGCCTCCCCATTCTCTTATGCCTCCCCTAAAAGTAAGAAATGCAAGCTATTTCTTGTCCAAGGTGGAACACCCAACCCAGACTCCCTCAAAAATAACTATTATGCCTCCCCACAACTCTTATGCCTCCCCAAAAATATCCCCATAGTCTTCTCCTACACCAAACCTAGGCAATCTACCCAATCAACCAACAAACATACAAAACATTCAAAAATATTCACATAAGCACAATACAGAAAGAAAACCTTTTTACAAGAGTCAAGCTCCTACCTCTCCATGATAGAGCTTGATCCACAAGTTCAACAACAAGCTTCTTCAAATCCAAATAGTCCCAAGCACCAACAAATCCACAAGAATTCAAAAATATCTAGATCTCTCCAATTACAAGAGCCCCAAACCAAAATGAACTAACCCCTGAAGTAACCTCCAAAATAGCAAAAGAATTTGAATAAATAGAAAAGGGAGAGAGGAGGATGAGGTGGCTCCATGTAGGATGCCACATCACTCATCCTCAACTCCACCTCACAAGTCAAATTCAAACTCAAAAGAACAATTAAAAAGGTGGGTGAATAAATGAACTTTTACTTACACACACAATCTAAGTTGACACCCGAAGGACCAAAATTAATTTCATATAAGAAGGTACAATAAAAAATTATAACTTTCCTTCCCAAAATACATAATGAGGCATAATTTTGGCTCCCCAACCCAAAGGTAGGGTTAGTGTAACAATTAAAAAGGTTTAACTTGTCCCACAAGCCTCCAAAATTAGCCCCTAAGGACAGATCCGAATTTCAAAAGGAAAGTGGAGTGTTTCACACTCAAAGCTACTTACATATTACTTACAACACATAAACCAAGAGCCACTAGCTCTAATAAATGCATTCTTTTGACCCATTTTAATTAATTTAACAACATGATTACTTACTAATCTTGACACCAATTAAATAAATAATGAAGGGGAAAATACATCACTAAAAACCACATACTAAAATTTAAAAAAGGGAACAAAATAGAAGAATACACATAACCCCTTGGTCACATTTGAAGGTGATTCCCCCATGGGGACCCTTAACATCAATTCACACACACACACAAACAAATACACGTTGCCATGGTGACCCTTGTTGAATTTATCAAGAATTCCAATGTGGTTGGTCTCCAATCCCCGATGTTTGTTATGACATGTTTACCTACAAAACACAAATACCTCCTTCAGCCTTGTGATGACATCAATTCATCCAAAATAAATATACAATATAACTCCAAACTATCTATATATATGAATCAAACATTATCCACGAAAAAAATAATCTCCTTTACAATTTCATCCATAATCATATGATCACAAGATTAATTCAATTTTCTAGGTCTACTCAATATGACAAAAATAAAACTTGTTCAAAAGCGTGCGTGCATGTGTGTAGCACACACACACACACACACACACACACACACACACACACACACACACACCATGTCAAAACCATGACAACATCAATATAAAATGTCTCCAATAATCCACATGCATCATATGTGAATCGAAATAAACAATAGTCCATGATCTCTAACATCTAGCATCATGCCATATCAAAAGCTACAACAACATCCATAAGTATATATTGACAATTTTTGCACTTGTGCAAAAATGGGAAACTCGAAACTTCATTACAATGGATAACATTGGTGAAGTATACCTAAGATAGGGAGTTTCTTTTAGAGAATATTGTTCTTGAATGATTGCAAGAAAGTTACAGCTATGTGTGCTGTCACAAAATATAACAAATGCTCGCATAGTCTAAAATTTCATGACTATCTTCAACAAAAGAACACAAATCCCTGAAGGAAAGTTGTGTTGTCTTGACAAAGAAATCCAATTGTAGAATAAATGAAATGCTAAGTTTTGGAACAACAAACATAATTATAGATTGCAAAGAAATTAGAGTTCATTACTGGATGTTATAGGTATTCCTTCATGATTAAGACATTTAATTATATTACTGAGTTGTTTAGTTCATCATACAATCCATAGCAAAAATTAGAAATGCAGAAAGAAATACACAAATCATTTCACAATTCAATGCTTTATTCATAAGGAATTTCAAATGTTCCCACACAAGTTGTGGGATGTAACTCAAAAGTAAAGTACAACTACTGAAATAAGAGGTACACATGCATGAAAGAGGAAATAGAGGTATATGAGTGAATGCATCATTTCCTTGGGTCTTCTCCTTTCGTTGATGTATCTTCATCTTTAGCTTATTCCCTCTTAATCTTCATCACTAGAAGTATTGTACCTAAAAAGAAAAAAAGAGGAATATTATCAGTTAAGAGCCCAGGGTTAATCCATATTCCTACATTATCCTTTTTCATGCATATGGATCTCTTAACAAGATATATAGATTACTTGCAGATCATACTACATACATGATCTAATCACTCAAGATGAAGGAGGAAAGAGAAAAAAAAACTATGGACTTAAGAGAGGCCAAAAAGCCTAAATATTTTCTAACTATTTCCTTAAGTGTGCAGGTGCAGGTGCAGGTCGCAGTAAAGAAGAAAATAAATCATGTTTTACAGTCTTCACTATTAGATAAAGGTTGTAGTTCTCAAATGATTTCCATCCTATGGTACATGAAGTAGATAATTCATAAGTATATGTTCCCAATTACAACTAAAAAATAATGGATTCTGAGAAAATTTTGATAGGGCTTCACCATGTAAAATGGACCTTTTAAAAATTTCCAACATATATATCAAAGCTGTAATAAAAGGAAATGTAGTATTAAAAAGATTGCAGAATCAAGAAGGAATTAATAAGTATGAATGCCATATCAAAGGAAGGATACCCAAATCTTGGTTGAGAACACGTAGAAGAGAAACCTTTGGTGAAGAATAGAGCTTCATGTTTTTATCAATGGCCGAAGATAGAAATTTTACAGAGCCTGGTTGAGACAAATGGAGCTACAATATGGAATACCCAGAATAGAAGTTATCTAGCAAACCCTCCACAGTTGGTTCAAAGAAAGTTAACAATAATAACCATGAAAACTATGACGATATAAGCTTATCAACATCAAGAAAAGTAGAATATTCATATTACTGAGCCATTCAGAGAAGGATGAATCCAGAGTTACCTCCATGAGTTAGGAAATGAAGTTCCAATGGTAATAGATGAGTCATTGAATTGAAGGAGCCATCACAAAATTCCCACCTCAAAAGAAGGTTCATCAAGAACAGTGATTTAACTGGCCAACACAAAAATCATGGCGGCCAACTCGCAGAACTCGGTAAATATACAACCAGACCAACCTCAAGATCTCGAGCTTTAGGACTCCAAAAATGGCGTCAAAGAAATATTTTCCAGAACTTCACCCACAAACCAGAGGCAAGATAAAAAATGAATGCGGTTTATTTTGTTTTAACTCACCCAACTCATCCGTGGTTTAACCTAACTCGCATGGAGTTATTGATCAAATGATCCAAAATCAAAATTAAAGAGATCGATGCTAAAAATTGATCACCCAAATTCGAAGAAAAACACCATGGTTAAAGTTTTTACCGACCACATTCATTGCAAGTCAGAAATGCAGAAGTTCAATGAATGAGGGAAATCAAATCGCCAAAATCGATGCAAACCTCAACTTGACTCATGAAAATGGCAGGTCTTTTGGCTGACTTAGCACTTTTTATTGTTAAAAAAGTGTCAAATTGGTCTGCAGACCCAATGAAATCTGATTGGATGCGGAGGGGAGGACCCTTTCTATGTTTTGAGACATTTTGGAAAAGGGTGTAAAGTCGTAAAATGATCTAGGGCCCCGCTCATGTCAAAAGGAAAAATTCAAAAGTTGAGCCCGCATTAAAAAGTCAAAGCGAGAAGCAGACCGTTGTAATGTTTTTTTCTTTTAAAACTTTTGAAAAATGAGTAAAGTTTAAAAATGCCTCACGGCCCCACAAAAGCATTTAAAGTCAATCTTATTAAAGTAACTCAAAGTTGGATCGTCGGGACAGTTTGAGAATTTAAAACTTTTTTAAAAAAGAAGCAAAGTTTCAAAGTGCCCCACACCCTGCTAAGGACCAAATAAGGCCACATACTCAATAAAATCTAAGGCGAGTTTCGGGTCAAGTTGAGATTTTGAGCCCTTTTTGAAAGGGGAAAAAGTGTTTAAGTCACCCACGAATCCGCCCCAAGCATCAAAAATTAAAATCAGGGAAGCGTGCCGCCGGGGCATTTTAAAATTTTAAACCTTTTTCGAAAAGGCAGCAAAGTATCAAAATTAAGCCACAATCCTACTTTGACAAGATTCAAACGAGTGTAAGGCCTAGATTTAAAGCAAATGGGTGGGCCGAATATGTGAAAAAAAAATGCAATTTCTATCAGAAACATGAAAAGAAGGATTTTCCAGGCCCGTTTTTGGATCAATTTTGTCCTACGTGGATGATATTTTTGAGGTAATAAAAGAGAGTTCTTCAGAGAAACTTCAGTTTAGCTCGAATTCTGCATCAATGGTGGAATTTTAAAAAATAAAATCACATAGAAAGCTTGAAGTTATTAATGGTGGCAACATGAAACATTTTGCGAGAGCTTTGCTAGCATCAAATGGAGCTTAATAATTTAATTACCAAAAATAATTAAGTCTATAATATTTTTCATCTTAATTCGAGTCCTAAGTTCACCAGATTCAACCATGGTTAGAAAGTAATTAATTTTACTCACCCACAGAGAGTAAATTTTTACACCTTCGCAAAATTCCGAAAAGGACAGATAAACAAGAAGACAAATTTGCATGCACAGGAAAGAAAATTTGCTCATCAAGCAAATCTTATTTTTAGCAAATCATCCACTCATGCTTTTCTTAAAAATAAAACAATCGAATGCAGTTGACTAAAGTGTAACTAATGGTTATTAATTCCTCTTTGTATTTGCATGTTCTATTTTTATTCCTTTATTTATTAATAGATGAAGGATAAAATGGGATGCATGGACGAGTACAATTTTAGCCTATTTTAGGAAGGGTTGAAAATATTTTTCTATATATTGTGTTCCTTGCCAAAGCACAAAGGGATTTAGAGTTAGAGGAGGACTTTTAGATATAGGAGTGCTTTGAAGCAATTTATTACCATTTTTTCCCTTTGAATGTGAAGTATTTTTTTCCTTTCAATTATTTGTAGTCGTGTATGTTTCCATTAATCTTATGATTTTTAATTCCTTGATTAATTATCTTACCCTCTTGCAAATTCAAGTAATTTCTACATGATATTAATGTGTATGTGTAACTTAGTAGTATTCTTGTGATTTTGTCCCTCAATACATCAAAGTGTTTACCCTTAGTTATCTTCGAAAACTATTGGCTTCTACATAAAAAAATCCTTTCCATATCAATTGCGCATATAATCAGTCAAATACCTCATAAAAATTTTGTGAATACCTCATTTTAAATCATTCTACAATCTTCTTTTACCTTTAAACCCCAGAAAATTAGTTTAGGATACATCAATAAGGAACCGACCTTGATACAAGAGACTCACCTCAAAATAGGTATACCCAGAAACCTGAGGTGTTTCCATTATATCTACAAAAGAGAGAGATCTATTTTTGTAAGATTAGAACACCTGTAACCATATCTCTACAGGGTGCAATTTTGAGAGATAACAGTTTTTGGCACGTCCCGTGGGACAACGAATCAGATCTGCGTGCAAGTTACAGATATCTACATCAAATTTACAACAAATCAAAAGTTACTTTCGAGATAGAAGGTTGCAATAACTTTTTCTAAATATTTAAGGATATTTTTTGCGACTCCATGAACCTGATTCCAAACCAGTATTGCAACATGTTCCATGCCTAAAGTGACTACAAGATCATCGGTAAGAGGAATTCCTCCTGATTTTTTGTCTTTACCTTTGAATTCTGCAAGAAGGAGAAGTGTTGGTAATATTTTACGTTATAATAGGCCTAGTTTTGATAACCCTCTTCCTAATATTCCTTCACCAAGTTTCAATATTTTCGTTCAAATCCCAGTATTTCAAATGGCTATTCAACCACCAAGGAATTTTTTGACCTTTACTAATGACAACCCATTAGTAATCCAAGTTTACCATGACATCCCTAATGCATCCATGAAAAGACTGCCATCATTCACTAGTGAAAATCAGGTTACACCTATAGAGCACATTAAAGATGTTACAGCCTTATGTGCAGTTCATAATATCACTCATGAGGATGTAGCTTTGATACTTTTAGTTGCATCTCTTAAAGGACAATCCTTGCAATGGTATACAAATCTAGATATTGGATGCATAAGAACTTGGGATGACTTAGGTGATAAATTGCTGAAACAATTTCAAGATAATTCAGATCATTTATCTCTCATAGAACAATTGTCTACCATTAAAAGAGCTCCCAATGAATTTATGTCTACTTTCAACATCCGTTTTGCTAGAACTTGGGAAAGAATTCCACCAAGTTTCAAGCCTCAAGCTAGTCACGCTTTTCTTTATTATCTTATGGCATTAAACAATGATATTTCAACTATGATTCAGTCTATGGGAGGAGAGACGCTCCCAACAGCCTATGATATCACCTTCCGAGCTGAAAATAGTCTTATTCAAGCTGAAAAATTAGCACCAAGACCTTCAATGCCTTTTTTGGCAGATTTAGCACTTGATTCCTCAGCCTATCACAATTATAGAACCTAGTTGTTGCAGACCCATCAGATGATGTATTTAAATCTTTACAGATTATGGGGAACAAGCTTACTTCAATTGAGAATAGGCTTGTATTACCTCGCAGACCTTATCAGGCTCCTTATCAGTAAAATTAGCAAAATAGGAAGCCTTACCAACATAATCAAAATTATAGGCAACCTTATCAACAAAGACAGTTTGACCCATAGGCTCCTAGTCCATCTGACGCTTTAGTCCTAGTTAATATGGCTAGTAAAGAATGGTGTAAACCTTGTAATCAACCTCATTTAGTTGAAAATTACCCAAATGATTTTCTGAACATAAGTCTTATTGCACAACCTCAATCTGAAACATTATTCATGCCTCAAATGGAGGCTAGGAAATAAGAAAATCATGTTCAGAAAGCACCTGAACAGAACTTAGTCAGCTTCAGTGAGGATGATTTCATTACAATTACTAATAGGGCTCAGGAAAAGGCCACAGAGAGTGAAAAATAGTAGAATAGGCCTGTCCTACCTACTATCACTGATAAAACAATAACTATAAGCCCAAAACTAGCTAATAGTGCATTTGTTCCTAAAAAACAATAGGTGTTACAACTAGTAAAGAATAGCTAAAACAACTACAACCTGATCCAAGGAGGTAATTTATACCTCAGATATCAAAAAGTAGTTAAAGTAGAAACAGTTTTTGCCAAAGCCTGTGCTAAAACATTAGAATCTATCTCGAAAATGGTTTCTTCTTTTAACATTGTTGATGTAATGAAAAATCATAATGTTAACATCTCAATGTGGGATGCTCTAAGTATTCAAGGACAACAGATTTACTCTCTCATGAACTAGCTAAGCTGCATATTTCTTCTAAAATAGTAGAAAAGGAAGTCCAGAAAGTAGACATGGTCCTTGGAATAATGGAACAAGACCACATCAAAGAAGTTAAATGGATGGTTCAAAAAGTATTAAATGGTCACTACATCAAGAATCCATCACCATTTTATCTATCACTGATTATTGGAGAACATCTTGTTCATAACTATATGGTGGACAGTGGTGCATGCAACACAATTATGCTAAAAGTAATTGCAGAAAAATTGGGTTTGAAGTATGAGCCTACAGAAAAGAGTGTCTTACAGTTGGATGGAACTGCAACTAATACGGTTGGTATCATCAGAAATCTAGAGGTAACATTTCATGCTTGCCCAAATGTTTCCATTTTGCAAGATGTTACTGTAGTAGAGTTACCTCCTTATTTTGTTATCTGTTTATCAAGAGACTTCACAACAAAATAGGAGGCTATCTCTCTTTAGATCGATCTTTCTTATTTTTCACTACTCGTTATGGGACCAAGGTTACTATGAATTCTAAACCATTGGCCAGATTTCACATTGACCCTCATTCTTCTAATAAAATAGCTAATTATGCAGCCTTAGACCAGTCTGATTTTGATAATATAGCTCATGATACAACACTAGATGGTGTTTCTAACTTGTTTACGGATGAAAAGACACATGAAAAACACGCTCATAATCCTTTCAAGGAAGTTGAAGAACACTTGTTTGGTGGGTATTTCTTGCATGAATAAAATACACCAATTCCCTTGTTGTCCAAAGTAGAAAATGCAACGGAAGGGATTTGGAAGCTTCGTTTTGATGGAGCTAAAAATAAGAAAGGACAAGGAGTACGTTTAATGCTCACTTCCCCAACAAACAAAAGGTATTTCTCAGCTTTGAGTCTCTAATTCTCATGCACTTGCAATGTATCTGAATACGAAGCATTGATTCATGGCTTACTTTGGGCCAGAAAGAGAGGTATTAGCATGCTACAAATTTTTGACGATTCTGAGTTGGTTATCAATTAAGTAAGAAATTCCAATGTTTGTAAGAATCCATTAATGAAGTCTTACAGACATAGAGTTTCATACTTAATGGAAGATTTCGAAGCTATTAACATTCAATCCATTCCTAGAACAAAAAATTAACATGCAGATAGACTTGTAGCAGTTGATGCTCATTTCGAAATGTTGGAGCAGATTGAAAATAGCAAAATTCAGCCTCATATAAAGCTAATTGTCAGGCCTTTGATACCTGATAATGACTTGAATTGGTAGATTTCTGAAAGTGATGATCAAATCTATAGGTTTTTGCAGCAAGAAGCTAAATTCTCTGTAGTAAATCAAGATAAATTACAACACTTATATGGTGACCAGATTGTTCAGTTAAAGAAAAACAAAGCTGCTTTGAGGTTTTGTCACATTAGAAGACATCTTGAATCGATGATCAGTTCGAAAAAGACAAAACAAAGATGTCAACGCATGCTGATAACTATGAAGAGATCTCAATTGATGAAGGGAAAAAAAAAGTTTCTTGGAAAGGTATGCTCCTTGGCTGAAAAACATTCATTTGTTAATCTTTGCAAATAATTTAAAATGTTTTTGC
>CM031238.1:147886940-147972837 GCA_018340775.1 Taxus wallichiana var. yunnanensis | reverse complement strand
TATTTATATTTCCTAACTTATCTTTTAATGAGTGATTCATGTGTAGATATATTTCCTTAGCCAGACTCCCTTAAATTTTGTGATTACATAATGTTGCCTATATCTTGTTTACAATTATTTGTGGAATATGCCCTATTTTTTTTTCCTTATTTACGAGAAAGATGTGATGACTTCGATTGTCTTGTGACATCTGAGGTAATTGTCCATAGAATGCACGACAAGATCATTTTTGTGTCTTTTGTTTGTTGTTTTCCCATATGATTTTACTTAGTTTACTATTTCTTTTTGTGTATTTATTGTTTATACTAACACTTGTCTTGCTAAGATGTTCCCGATTATTTTTTCTTGCTGACATGGTAACTACCATGTGTAACCACTATTCCCCCCTGCCAAGAATCCTATACCACATATTCATATAATTTTGAACCTTCCTTATTTAGACTTTTTCACTTTTTATCATCCATGTATGTAGATAATACAGGGAGAAAACATTGGGTGAACCTTTTCACCCTAATATAGTTATAGAATCACATCTAACAAGAGTAGAATAAATATCACTCAGAGAACAACTCCAAAAGCATGCTTGGCATAAATATTATCCTATAAATAATCCTGGTATGTACGGGAGAAATGAGAACTAGTGTCCCACCTAAGTGCTCCTATCTTAGGGATACTGAAGAAATTTTTTAGTAGCATTACCACGATTCTGATCTTCTCTAGATTTAGCGAGATAAATAGTTAGTTTCATATTACCCGATTGAGTTCTGGAAATAAATTCGGTGGCATGATACAAAGCAATAACTCAGGAACAAAATCAGTAAATAACGTAGAAATAAATGAGGAATTGTCACCTAGGGCATATGTCGGGTGATTAACTAAAATATGAAATAATGTATCTATATTTTATGTTAATCTAAATAGAGTATAAATTGCTATAAATGATACAAATTTAGATGCGATGTTAAATACTTTATTTTGATATTTACATGAAATAAAATAAATGAAATAAGAGGGATAAGGTGCTAACCTATAAAGAAATTACCTTGTTATATGTCAAGACTAAACGGGATGATGTGTGGATGGAGAATAGTGTGACGGAACAACCCACAAAATTGTAAAAGATGGTTATTTTCCTAGACTGGGGGTGCCTGAAGGAGGAATGGGGCACGTTGATCTTGTAGTCTATAAAATAGGCACTCTGATCGCAAAACATCTAGGGACTTGGTTCCAGAAAGTGTTGTTAGGTCTTTGTAATGTTTTTACCTTTGTTCTCTTAGCGTTGTAGTATCCTCTCTGGTAACTCTATAAACCTACAATAAAGATTAACTCTGCAAAGCGCCATATAAAGAATCAAACGCCTAAAAATAAAGATGCATATGAAGGGCTCGGACTGACCTTAGGGGCCATAAATTTGGATGTACAACTAAGCGTTGCACTAAATTCACTAGACGTAATATAGCTCATTGGCTAGATTTTATGCATAGTTAGATACACAAACCTATGTAGTAATGGGATAAATCCCCTTCATTTAACGGTGAAGCTCTCGTGTGAGTTATTTATTTATTCTATGGCCTATTTAAAATAAATTTTGGGTATTGCTTTAATTGAATAGCTCATGAACCATAACTAAACAACTTGGAAGCAAGTAAACAACTATACGATAACTAGAAGAAGTAGAAATGGAAAGCAGAAACTGGAAGAAGATATGTGAAGGGAACATGTGTGGTAACAAGTAGTTATCAGAGAAAGTTACGGCCACACGGAATAAAAAAATATTAAATAATTCTTACAACTTTAGCAAAAGAACATAAGCGTACTCATATGAAATTTAAGGATAACACAAAGTTTACCATTATCTTCCACAATTTTCATAGTAAGACTTCAGAAGACACAAAGTTCAACCAAAATCCTCCTTTCTTCTTATTCAAATTTTAACCATTTACAATATGCACATCTAATTATTTCAACACAAATTCTGAAACAACCATGTACAAACGTAAAACAACATTTTCCAAAATTTCTAAGATCCTTGACACCTGTAGGCCTCTTCTTCTACTTATAGTCATCATAAGGACAATACAAAATAGATAATGTTCATTACACTTTCATAAATATCTAACTATAAAGTTGTGAGGAGTTGAGCACTTTCTTCCTCAAAATCCTCATTGCATGCCACATAGAAGTTTAGAATGTTCTATTATTTAAACTAGAATAACTTTCTAACCACTATCAAGTATCTTGACTTTTTCAACCAACTTGAAGTAACGGTGATTAGCCACCGAATTACTTAAGTTTTACAATGAATATACTTGAGAAGTAGAGAGAAGAAGAAAAAGGAGCGGAGCGAGAAGAAGAATAATAATTAGAATAAGAAGAAAGATTCCAAATGAAGAATTTCATTCTTTCCTTTCCTTTTTTATCAAAGAATAAATCTGCCCATACTACATTAAATTGGTAAGCACTTTACTTGAAAGTTTTTTCTTTTTTACTCCTATATACTAACACCAAAATTTTTTTCATAATTCCATTATGTAGAGGAGGTTGAGAGATGTCAATAAAGTCAAGATGTTGAAAAACAAAGCACTAGAGAAAAATTTATGGCCAATTAGGTTTTGACCCTCTCATTACTTTCCATTAATGTGCTAGAGATGTTTTTGCCATTTTTCTCTTACTTAATCCAACCAAACACTTACTTTTATGATTCCATGGTGTAGAGGATGTCGAGAGATTTCTGGAAAGTCTAAGATCTTGAAAAACAAGGAGCACTAGAGAAAATGTTATGGCCAAAACAAGTTGTCAAAATTCCCTTCTTTGAATGAACTCGAACCCCAACTACTTTACTTATTAGTTCAGTGAAGTATTGAGTTATTGAAACTTCCTTCTTATAGGGTTTTAGCAACTACTTTACTTGAGTTACTTTTCAAAGTAAAGTAACACCATTTTTCCACATTACTCTCTTCTTTTTTCTTCTTTGCGGCTTTTTGCAAAACTGCTTTACTTAGTTACTTTATGAAGTAAAGTAACTCCATTTTCCATATTACTGGTCTTTTTTTTCTTCTTTGCAGATTTTGAAAATTGATTTACTTAGTTACATTATGAAGTAAAGTAACTCCATTTTCCACATTACTTGCTCATTTTTTTTCTTCGAGGCTTTTTTGCAACTTTTTTACTTAGTTACTTTATAAAGTAAATCAACTCTACTTTTCCACATTACTCTCTTCTTTTTCCTTCTTTGTGGAGTTTTTACAATCTGAACTGCTTTACTTATTACTTGCAAATGAATTAATCAACTTCTCTTCTTTGCGGAATTTGGGAAAAACTTAACTTCATTTTTTTAAAGAAATAATGCAATCCAAGAACACGATGAATTAAAATTTTAGTTATGTAGAAGTATTTGGAAATGAATTAACTTTCTTTACCTTTTTAGAAGTAAAGTAGTTTGGTTTTAGTGAAAAACTAAGAAAGAATACTTTGGTTTAGCGTAGGAGAACTAAGAGCTAAAAGCAATTAGTTTAAGCCCAGAACTAAGAATATAAGTCAGATTTGCGAGGGGTTTTATAACTACTTTACTTATCAACATTAGTAAGTAAAATCACTCTTATTTAGCTCAAAGAAGAATACTAATGTGAACTTGGTTTTCAAGGATGAGTTACTTGTTACTTGGAAGTAATCTACTTTGAGAAAATCGATTGCTTAAGAGATCAAAAAATTGAATTTTAGGGACTTTTAGAGCATATTGAGCACATGAGTATTTTAACAAAAATTCACGAGCAACCTCGTGCAAACTTCTGAATAATTCTAGAGCAGATCTATAAAAATTTAAAAGGGGTATCCTAGGATTTCTAATTACAATATTTGGGGACACCAATTGGCTTCGTCTGTGGACATCTTTATTTTTGTTAGAATGGAAGAAATGGAGATGAGATCCCAACATCTATGGTTTCATGTCTTGTCCATTGGGCTATGAATTCAAGTTTAATCTTGAATCTTTCCCTTTAATAATTTTCCTCTCGAATCATGATGAAATTAAGACCGAACTAGAATTGCATGATGACTACTAGCTTGAAATTGATATGTGGAGCTCTAAATAAAGTTTAGAAATTACTCCATTTATCTTATTTGATTCTAAAGAGAGATGAATATGGTAAAAAAATGTTGCAAAAAATATAAACAAAACATGTAAAATCATGCATGTCCCAAGTGGAAACATGCGTAGAGTGTATGCACAAGCTCTTCTTTTGCTGAAACAAAACTAACTACTCTACTTTAACCAGAGGAAAAGGAAGCTCAAATGAATCATGCAACAGGTAGGGAGAAATAATTTCCTTTCCTCACAAACTTAGACCATGTAATTGATTTTTCATTGAACATGGTCCTTAGCAAGAGTGAAAAACTATTCTGAAGTTAGTTCTCCACCCTTCTTACCAAAGTATCAAAATAAAATAAAATAAATACCTCCTTTAGTTGTTTTATATTTGGATTTAAGAGGTACTACTGGTTGATCTTTGGTGCATTGTAGCTCATCCTCATGCTCTAAAATAAGCATGACTAGTTACAACTCCTCGATTGGCTCTAAACTAGCCAGATATCTTATTGGGCAAGGCCTAATCCTCATGATTTTCTCATTCCTTTGAATCTTGTCTCCATGAATGGGTGTATCCTACAGAATTTCCTTTCCATGAATAAATTTGCATGCAAGTTGATCGATTTGATTCTTTTTGACTTCCACATACAATTTTGCAAAAGACTCTACCTTTTCCAAGATGAATTTTGATTTTCAATGGATTCATCTTGGTTCTCTCTCAGAATAATTTGGGCAACAAGCTCTTCTTTAAATATTTCCTCCATAACTAATTTTGGGAGTTTCTTGCAGCAAAGAGGCTCTTAGTATCAAAAGATAGATGGTGAAAATACGTTAAGCAAGTGAATTCAATGGCTTCTTCTTCTTCTTGAGACAATCTTCTAGATCGATAAGAAATCAACCTCATTTTTTGATTCATAGTCTAAGTAGCCAATGTTAGAGTCACTAGTAGGGTCTACAAAATCATGGTCTTGATCACCAACAAACTTTCTTTTATCATTGTAACATTAATTAGCATTTTCAAATCTTTGTAGCGGCAAATCAAAAATACTAGCTGAAGTAGAACCTTCAACCTTAGGAGTTGAATGCTTGATTTTACCTACCATGATAAGATCATCCTCTACTTTGATAGCAATGTTTTGATTTGTCAAAAAGTTAGCAAGTTGTTCTCTATGCAATTGATAACCAACTTTAGGTGACAAAACATTAATGAAAAATACCTTTTGATTTTCATCACTAAGGGAAGCAGTAGGAGGAATTTTACAAAGTATCTTTTGAAACTTGGCAATGAAATCCCTCATGTGTTCATGTAGTTATTTTTTCATCTGGATGAGTTGTGCAAACAAAGCATGTGAATATTTTGTGGGTTTGAATCTAGCTTCAAACCGTGTTCTCATAGTAGCCCAATTGGTGATACATGAAGGAAAAAGTTGATAAAACCATTATGTAGCACCTTAAAGTGTCTCAATGAACAGTCGAACAGATACATCTTCATGAGGCACTCCTAGAACTCCACAAGCTACAAAAATGTAGCTATATGATCATCGAGTGTTGCTTCCTGTCACCATTGAATTTTGGAAAATTCTTACATGATCGCGTGGAAATTCATGCAGCGGTTGAACCAATGCAAGAGGACCAATAGTTGGACCCCAAGGAATTAGAGCTTGTGGTTGTTGAAAACCATGAACACTATTTACAAAGTATTATTCTTTAGTATACACCATTCTTTCAATCGGCTTGAACCTTAGAAAGAAACAATAGGAAAAAGTAGATATAGAGTCACCGATGAGTATATTTATATTTTTTATAAGGTCAAATTTAATTTATGGAGTACCATATATTTGATTTTTTTAAAAATATAAGACTCGCAGGATAGGTAGAGATTAGCGCTATTTTTTTTCCCGATGGAGTCACCAAAAATTGTTGGCTAGATTTTATGCTTGGTTAGATACACAAACCTAAGCAATCATAGGATAAATCCCTTCATTTAATGGTGAATCTCCCATGTGAGTATATTATTTTATTATATGGTTTATTTAAACTAAATTTTAGGTATTACTTTAATTGAATAGCTCATGAACCATAACTAAACAACTTGGCAACAAGTAAGTAGTTGTATGGTAACTAGAAGTAGAAATGGAAATATGGAAAACTATGGAAATCGGATATGAAGGGAACATGTATGGTAAAAATTATTTATTAGGGCAAGTTATGGCCACACGGAATAAAAAAATATTAAATGATTCTTACAAATTTAGCAAATGAAAAGAAGTGTACTCATATGAAATTTAAAGATAACACAAATTTTACCATTATCCTTCACAGTTACACAATAAGACTTTAGAAGACACAAAGTTCAACCAAAATCCTCCTTTTTCTTATTCAATTTTCAACCATTTACAATATGGACATCTAATTATTTCAACACAAAGTTTGAAACAACCATGTATAATGTAAAACAATACTTGTTTCCAAAATTTCTAAGATCCTTGACCCGTAGGCCTCTTCTTTTACTTATAGTCATCATAAGGAAATACAAAAGGGATAATGACCATTACACTTTCATAAATATATAACTATAAAGATGTGGGGATTTGAGAAATTTATTCATTAAAATCCTCTTTGTATGCCACATAGAAGTTTATAATGTTTTATTATTACAATTGGAATAATTGTCTAACTACTATCAGTAGTTTTGATTTTTAAACCAACTTAAGTAACATTGATTAGCCACCAAATTACTTAAGTTTTACAATGAATATACTTTAGAAGTATAAAAATAATAATAAGTAAAATAAGAAGAGGTATAAGAAGAATAAAAGAAGAAGAAAATATTCCAATTAAAGAACTTCATTCTTGTCTTTCCCTTTTTGTTGGAGAAGAAATCTACCCTTCTTGCATTAAATTCAAGTACCACTATTGCTGAAATATTATTTTTTTATTTTATCCTAGCTTCTCCCACATTTAAAAATTATATATTTGAGATTCCATAATAGTTTGAGATATTTCTAAAAGTCCAAGATCTCGAAAAAAGCACTAGGAGAAAAACCTATGGCAAATTCGGGTTTTGACCTCCCATTACTTTCCCATTAGTGTATGTTGGAGATTTTGTTTTCTATTTTTCACTTACTTAATCCAACCAAACACTTATCTTCATGATTATTCCATGGCCTATAAGACACAATGAGATCTTTTTGGTAAATCCAATATCTCAAAATGGACAGTCATGGGTTTTAGAAGCAAAAGTTATGGCCAAAACAAAGTTGTCAAAATTACCTTCTTTTAGTGAATGCGACCTCAATTTTTTACTTATTACTTCAATGAAGTAATAAGTTATTGAAATTTCCTTCTTATAGGGTTTTAGCAAATGCTTTACTTAGTTACTTTAATAAGTAAAGCAAATCCATTTTTCCATTACTCTCTTTTTGCGGTTTTTTGCTTTACTTAGTTACTTTATGAAGTAAAGTAACTCCATTTTTCCGCATTACTCTCTTCTTTTTTTCTTCTTCGCAAATTCTTGCAACTGCTTTGCTTAGTTACTTTATGAAGTAAAGTAAGTCCATTTTTCGCATTACTCTCTTCTTTTTCTTCTTGTACAACTTTTTGCAACTTCTTTACTTAGTTACTTTTAAGAAGTAAAGTAACTTCATTTTCCTCATTACTTCTCTTTTTTTATTCTTTGCATGATTTTTAAATGCTTTACTTAATTACTTTAAAAGTAAAGAAACTCCATTTTCCACTTGACTCTCTTATTTTACCTTTTTGTAGCTTTTTGAAACTTCTTTACTTATTACTTCAATGAAGTAATGCAACTTCTCTTCTTTGCAAAGCATTTAGGAACAACTTACCTTCATTTTTAAAGAAGTAAAGCAATCAAAGAACATTGATGAATTAAAATTTTATTTATGGGGCATTTGGTAATGAATTTACTTGCTTTACCTTTTGTGAAGTAAAGTAGTTTAGCATTTTTTAGTGAAAAGAAATAAGAAGCAAAAGTACTTCATGTTAGGCGAGAACTAAGTAAAGAGAAGCAATTCGGTTTAGCATAGAAATAAGAAGTATAAGTCATCTTTATGGGTTTTATAAATACTTTACTTATCAATTTTAATAAGTAAAAGCACTCCTATTTAGCATAAAGAATAAGAATAATGTGAGCAGGGTTTTGAATGATGAGTTACATGTTACTTGGAAGTAAAGCACTTTGAGAAATTGATTGCTTAAGAGATCAAGTAATTGACATTTAGAGGACTTTTAGAGCATTTTGAGCACATGGGTATTTTATCAACTACTCCCAGTAACCTCTTGCAAGCTTCTAGATAATTCTAGAGTGAATCGAAAAAAATTTGAAAGGGGTATCCTAAGGATTTCTAAGTGAAATCTTTGGGGACACCAAGTTCTATATGATTTGTGTGTAATTGTGCACAGGGTTCCTAATGACAATGACACGAGAGATAGGGGCAATAAAGCTAGATTCAAAATGTAAATGGTGGATGCTTGATAGAATGAAATTCCCTTTCCTATGTAGTGTGTGTGATGGAATGATTCCAAGATGAAGTCCCTTACCTTAATAGATAGTTATACCTTGATGGTAAATAATATTCCTATAAGATAGTGAGTATTTTATGTTTATATAGGGATCCCTTGTTCAAATTTTGATACTAATGACCCGACATGTTGACTAGTACCTAGGGAATGAGAGGGAAAAAAAGCAGACCAACCTCGAATAAGTAAATTAGACCCAAGTGTTATGGGGACCAAGGAAGATAAATTAAGGAGAGGATCACCCATGGGCATCCCAATACTACTGCAGAGGTTCCCTAGTCAAACACTAGAGACAAAAAAATGACTAAATAACGACACCTGATACTCCTTAAGAGACGAACATAACATGTAAATAAGCATGACTATGCAAGACAAATGAAAATGATGACCAACTAATAGATGACAAGACTAGGGGATGGGTCATTTTTGAATAATTTTATTACGCAAGATCTATCATATATAAAATAACATGTTTGGTAATTTTATTATAATAGCAAGTGCATGATTTTGTGACTACATTTTCCCCCACTTTATATTGGTGAGCAGAAATCTCGGTAACATAATACGAGATAGAGATGCATATCTAAGAGAAATTGGATAATCTCATGTTGTAATGGAATGCACATATGTGTAGTATAAGTGTGTTGAAAGAAACATATAGTGTCTCGAAGCGTGGATTGGTGTATTGATCCATGAAACATAGTGAGAACCATACTTTTGTGATGAAGTACACTAATTAAGAGTGATGATTGTAATTATTAGGTTTTGATGATTTCAAACGTGTATTATGATGAGATGGGGTAGGGAGTGATCAGGTCCTAACCCAAATGTGCGTATATGAATAA
The DNA here is from genome assembly GCA_018340775.1 of Taxus wallichiana var. yunnanensis. NCBI lineage: Eukaryota > Viridiplantae > Streptophyta > Pinopsida > Cupressales > Taxaceae > Taxus > Taxus wallichiana. The sequence goes on along the minus strand of CM031238.1, from coordinate 147,963,369 downwards.
GCGACTTGAGGATTTGGGCATCCTACCAGCGGATGAAGAGTGTAAAGAGAAAAGTGTGTTATTCTTCAATATCTAATTACATCCTCAAGATATAGATGTTGTAAATAGACTCGAGATCAAATATTTGTGGTTTTGGATCCAAATAATTTTAATCAAATAGTTGACCCATATAGGAGTGGTATAGGAATGGCACTCTTGCCACCACTCCATGTGTGCTTTCGAAATGTGATATCTTCCAAGTTAGGTCATCTAGAAGTAAAACGAAACATATGATGGATTTTAAGCTAGGTCATCTAGAAGCAAGAGCATATATATATGATCACTTCCAAGTTAGTTCGTATGGAAAAAATCACAAAGATATATGATGGCTTCCAAGTTAGGTCATCTAGTAGCAAGTACAAAATGTAGAATAACTCCCTAAGTTAGGTCATCTAGGAAAAGTGATGAATGTAATCTCCCCGAATAGGTCATCCACTGGAGGCCGATTGTCTTGAATTTGTACTTATTATAGGATTTTCAATTGTTAAATATTTAAACACGTCAATTGATTGATTGATTGTTTTGATTCTAAGCACCCTTTATTACATTTACCTAGCCATGACCCCCTTCACCCCACTAATATTAATTTAATTAATTAAATTAAATTAATGCATTATCCTCACTATATTTATTATTTGAATATTTTATTTAAATAATATCCACACATATAGTTCACTTAGACACCTCACCAAGCCAACTCAACCTAAGACCTATTCTTAGTAAGTTGTCATAACTAACTAAGACTTACCCAAACCCTAAAAATCAATGCCTACATTCCCTCTAACCACATTCCCGCATGCTCACAAGAAGCTCCTCCAGTCTAATCCATGGGATAATGACATGAGATCTAAGGAAATCAAGAGGATCTCCCTAGTTTAGTAAACCTAGGAAATCCCACCTTGACCGTCGGTTACCCCTAACCATCGCCGGTTAAGCCGGACCACCGTCGGTTACCCTTTTAACCCCTAAACTACCTTATTCTCAAGGTTGGAAAACATTGGGAGAAAGGTTGATGAGAAAGAACACATCTCAGAGAGATAACACATCTTTAGAGAGAAAATTCTAGTGAAAACCCACATGCAAGGAAGGAGATTGAGCATCTTCTCTCTACACAGCCATCCCACCCATGATCTGATCTATCAAGCAAAGAGGAGTGTACATGCAGCCCATGTAGAAGCTTTTCTTCAGTTGGTGATCACTTGCAACCTTCAAACCCATCATCAGCACCTCCATCCCTCACACACAGGCATTTAGGAATGGAATCCAAGTAAGTATAACATCATACTTTCTGGTTTATTTCATTTTCATCATCATTTTATCATCCATTGTTTATCTTGCCCCCTATTGACCTTCTCAACATTTTCACCTCCATATACCCATTAAAACCTCCAAAAGCCTACTCCAGTCACCCAATACCTCATCTCGACCCACCAAAGTCCTTTGTGCAATCACAAAGGAGACCAAAACTTGTTCTGTGACATTTTCAGATCTCACGATGTGGCGGCCGGTTACACCTAACCACCGTCGGTCCCCCCGACACCGGTCTCTGTATTTCCCCACATACCTAGAAAGAGAGACCTACCCACCAAATTTCATCTCACCCTCATTCACCTGTGATCTACTACGAGACCTCTATCAAACTGTAGAGACCCAGAACCAATCATTTGACCTTTGGATTCTATTCTAGCTTAGCTTGTTAGATTAGATCTATTTCTTATTGTGTTTTTAAGTGAGATACCTAAATCATTTTAAATAACAATAGGATTTACTTTGTTTACAACATTAAATTGTTTAAAAATGGTGGCTGACAACCATCTAGGAAGTATCACACTTTCGGATCTAGCATACGCTAGGAAGTTCACTTGCCCATATTGTTTAATTCCTTTTGGTGGTCTTGTTTTCATTACAGGTAGTTCCTCCTAGCCAAAAGGAAGCTCTCATGATCATTTGTGGATCGGAAGTCATACGTGCAACAACCCATCAACCAACATTTGAACAGGTATTCCTCCTATGCCCGTTACCCTATCTGTTTCATCAACACTTCAAAGAAATGATCTAAGAAAAAGGTGAAACATTTTGGCATGCCCGGTGGGACCCATCAGGGTTCCTTGCATTTCATTCATTCCTAGGAAAAAAATTGTGTGTTTGTTTCCCTTTGAAAAGTGTACACACTAATTTTCTTCCTTGGTAATCCACCTCTTCTTTCTATTTGCTCTAAAGGAAACTTTTCTTTTGGTGTAATTAAAAAGAACCATTTCTTCATGTTTTTTGCATTGTAGTGAAAGAGCATCCCTCTTCCTCTTCATCTTATTGTGTCATCCAATTTCACATTTTTGATTTGGGTTTAAAAATAAGTGCATTCCATTCTGATTTATTGCATTAGCTCACATTAATTGAGGGCAACCTATATCGTTGGAAGTCATGCCCAGCTGATGGTTGACAAATGAATCATAGAAAAGCACTTCTATCCTTTTCTCTTTCTCTGAGTCTTACCAAACCACACAAAAATTCAAAATACATACATTCTTAAACAACATCCTACCTGGAAGAAGTTGTAGGTGATCACATGATCATGACATAGTGGGCACCCAACTCACTGCTCTGTCGAGTCATACTTCAGAGTGAAGCCCGCCCCCACCATAACATACCTGAAACCTCACCTTTTAGATCTCCTTCTTTGTAGGAAGCCATCCTCACCAAAAATCTATTTCACAATTCATGTGTCAGTCCCTAAATAGCATAAGCTAAACAAACATAATAGAAAAGGCACTCCTAGGATCACATTTTCTTAGTGTTTTTGCTTGGCTTGCGTTTTGAGGTGAGAGATCACGTTCATCACTTTTTTTTTGTTCATCCTTGCATGCTCCTCATCATAATTTGGTGTATTTCGGCTTCACCTGAGTGTGCTGGGCCATATCATCATCATTCTTAGAATTTTAGGTCTGATTCTACATCAGATTTTAATTCACAACCACTTTCTTTCATCATTATTTCAATTTCATAGTAACCATCATCGGTTACCTCTGACCGCCATCGGTTATACCCAACCGACGTCGGTTCAGGTCCTTTTGCTAACCTACTCAAAAGGACATTTTACTTCACTTTCTTCCACTTTTCATAGTCCTTATCACTGTCATTATTCCCATTGACATTTTAAACATCTTCAGATTTGGCATACCTATCAGATTTTACCTTCTGCCTCGTTGTTTACTCACTGTCATTTTCTACAGTAACCGGTAGTGGTTACCCCTGACCGGCGTCGGTTTTCCCTAACCGGCATCGGTTAGCCTATTTCACATTCAGCCACCATTTGGTACTTAATCCACTTTTTGTCACTAGATTCACTGTTCTTGTTGTTCTCTATGTCATTTCTGAGAGAAGCGACCCTACGATCGATCTTGGTTCACATGGTGTTGACCCGAAGACAAGCAAGTGCACCCTCGTATTTCATGCCAGTTGTCAACCACTCCCACCTAGTCCTTCACCACCTTCTATTTTATCACCAGCCATGGATCCCATCCAGCCTATTACTATCACTACCGGAGATGAGGAGTTCACATGACTCCTTGACCAGAACCCTGTTGCCTTGCAGTTTTACCTTTCCCACTCATCCACTCGAGATGCCTCGGGTCAGTTGATATATGGCATGCCCGTATCTATCCCCCGACTCTCACCCACTCCCGCATCGGCCCCATCTGGCTCCGTGCTTGCCCACATCCACCTTACCCCGGTCGTTTCATAGTTAGGTCCTATACCATTATGATTGCCATCATCTACCTACCTGTGGCCCCATTACATCACCGTACCCTCATGACTACCCCAAACACAACCTCATCCACCCCTAATGTCTCACACATACTGTAGCTACATTACCACCTCCAGTGTTGGTGACCCCTACCCCATTTCAGAATGTGGTTCTTTCCATTCCACAATCATTAGCCCCTATTGCCACTAGGGTTACCACGACCCTTCCACCCCCATATACATACTACCAACAACCTCCTATTTCATCCATTATTCATTCTGGGTACGTACCCCTATTTCACTACCTTCTTCTCCACCACCCTACATGGCAGCCCCATACACTGGAGTGCCACCCCATTATATGCCCAAAACCAACCTTCTCATGCTATGGGAGGCATCCAATCATCACAACCCACCAATGACCTAATTAAATTGATGTTGGACAAGATGCAGACATTGGAGGCATCGGTTTCCGGCTCCTGCAACACTCTCACCTATGATGAGATTTTTAATGAGCCTATTCACCCATCCATTCCTATCCGTTCATACCTGTGCATTGGGAAATGCCTAAATTCAATCATTTCAATAGCAAAGAAGACCCACAACAACATTTGTGGTCATTCAAACATGGGTGTTATCTGATCGCTCATGATGATGCCTTGCTTTTGAGAACCTTTCCCATGTCCCTCACTGGACCTGCATTAGATTGGTATAGTGGGTTACCTAAACACTCTATATTCTCATTCAATCAGGTAGCCCAAGCCTTCTTGGATCATTTCTCTATCAATATCATCAAGAAGGTTACCATGACCGATCTATATTCCACACGTCAGTATGAGGATGAATCTATCATAGATTTTGTCACTCGTTGGCGTGCACTGATCAATCAACTTACCTTCCAACTGCCACAAAATGAACTCATCGAGCTCTTCACATGGGCTTGTGCTAGACATATCTCCCGACCTTGTAGGTCCAAACCTTCGAACATTTGATGAGGCATTCACTATGGCATGAAAGTTAGAGATTCGGGCCATCGAAGAGAAGAAAATCCAATTACGCAATAAGAATTTGGCATTCAAGTGAATGATACCTCTTCTTCTTCCAAACCACAAACCAATTATTCAAAAGCTAAGGGCACTGCTAATGTAGTGGTACTCAAGCTGGCCCGCCTAGCTCATCCATCAAATCAGGCTACACCCTCATCTAATCTCTCACCTGTCAGACTTTTCAATTCGGATGAGAGTAGTGAAAATATACCCCAATTGGGGAACCTTACTCTTCTATCTTAGAAAATCTTATCAAAGTTGGAGCCATCACCCTTCCACCTATAAAACCACACACTGGTTTTGACCCTACTCACCCCATGCCCGCATGGTATAAAGAACATGATTTCTGTAACTATCATCGAGTAAAGGGTCATAGTGATGGCAATTGCATCACTTTCAAAAATATTGTCCAAGAAATGCTCGAGAAAGGTGAGTTAACTATGGATAATCCCAATGCCACCCTAACCAAAATCTACAAATCTTCAAAAAACCATTTCCCAACCATGCCCCTTCATCCAATCAAACCGGTGAGACATCAACTCACGATACCCATACCCGTGAGGTTCACGCTATCTTTAATGAGGTACTGTCACCTCCCAATTACCCCATATTCCTTCCATAGAGGAGATCCTAGCCCAAAATCCTCCTTCCGCATTGGAACCAACCTCCCTGTTCCTTCACCAATAGAGGAACACCTTTCATCTCCTTCATCACCAATGGAGGGGTCTTCCGCTAACATTGAGCCCATCTCACCCCTAGCTTCACCACTTAGAGAACCTTTACCTACAGTACCTCCTCCACCCATAGAGGAGCTCCCATTATCTCCTCCACCCACAGAGGAGCACCCATTACCTCCTCCACCCACAGAGGAGTGCCCATCTATTCCTCCACTTATAGAGGAGCTCCCATCATCTCCTCCACCTATCATAGACCAGTTGAGATACCTTTGCCTCTTGGTGAGCATTCTCCATCAGCTACCCAGAATCCATGCCAGACCTACTTTCGGCTCTCTTACCCATGGAAGCTGAAGCTAGCCAATTCCCCATCTCTAAGACACATTTTATGGGAATTTCCATTAGGTCCTCACCAACTCCACCCATAGATGTGTCGTTCTCACATGTTTGGTTGATCACTTAGATTATGTGGATAGGGCTTTACTATGGGGGTGCCTCTTACTCCCTGTCTCAACATAGATGCAGAGATCCCTCGTTGATACCTCCACTATCTACCCAAACACATTTGACCAATCAAACCAAATACAACCACCTCTGTCACAACCCCTTCCATGATACTGTTAGCACTCAAACCACACCCTTACCCATAACCTGACCTACATCTAAACCCAAACCCACACCTACAACATTTGCCTCAACTAAACCTATTACCACTTTAGGGGTCACCCCGACCACCAGCCTTACTCATCCACCTATTAAACTGGATTTAGCTACATCCTCCAATGTCAATACCACACCTACTCGACACCCAAACCAAAGAAACAAACTCATCGACCTCATACCCGACCACACCAATCACACCCACACTTGTCCCATCTGTCTTAAGACCTCAGCTACCCAACATGGTCAAGCAACCTTCACCCATCCATAAACCAATAACACAACAACCCATTCCTTCCTCACAAACCTCTAACCTACCCAGGCACACAACATGACTTACACCCACACCTGTAGTCTCTTTACCACCAATACCTCAATACCTCAGCTATTGCTTCACTACCCACTACACTTCAGTCATTGTCCCTCACACCCCAAGTACGACCCGCATCATCTACCTTCACAACACCCCCATTATCCCCATGGGTAACTCACCCTCTTCCTCCATCTACTTTTCCTTCTAGACCTCATACACCCACATCACCTTTACCCAAGAAGGTGCAACCCAAAAACAAAACCCCACTACCCCACAATAAGGTAGTCAAAACAACCACACACCCTCCTACCCATCCATCTATTGTACCCCTACCCAAACAAACATGACTGATACCTAAAACCACACCGGCACCTAAACCCATAGCTCGACCCATTCCTACTCTTCCAAAAATAGTTCCTCGACAATCAACCACACCTACACCCAAACCCACGTTCACTTCCCATTGTGATCCACTAGTAGGGTCCTATGCCAAAATTTTAACCAACCTCCTCGAGACCTCTGTTATCACATTACCGCCACTCGACCTTATGACCCCCTCAAACCCAAGCCAAAAGGGTTTGATGATACTAAAATTTGTGCATACCATCGTGTGCCAGGGCATGATGTGGAGAACTGCAAGGCCTTGAAAACCATCCTTATCCAATTGTGTCCACCAGAAACCAACTTTGATGATGATGACCTTCTTGATGAGGATCCTTCTTCACTGACACCCATTCCCACACTTGCCCACTCAACAACCACAACCTCCACCCTCACCACTCCTAGAGCCACCCTCAAGATTTGAAATTAACATGGTTCACATCAGAGAACTTGCCACGCCACCACCCCAATGTCATTTGCGCCCAACTCACCTCACAGGGATTTTCTCCTCAGTAGGTTTTTCCCTTCATGTCGTTATACCACTCATCCTACACCTTCTCCATTTTCCAACTCCCCTCAAATCAACATGATACATGTCACTACATGTGCGTAGAAGGGAAAAGAAAAGGCAACTGACCTACCAACCAATCCTATACCCAACATACCATCTGCACCCATACCTAAAATAACTATCATGGCCCCACGTACCCCATTTCTAATGGTGTCACACATCGCACCATGCTCAAACAATTACACCAATCTCCCCTCAAAATGTCCTTATATGACCTCATCCAAACCTCGGAATCCCATCGTCAAGCCCTCATGGAGGTTCTTCAATCTATTGAGGTTTTACCCAATGACCCTACACCCGTAGCCTCCATTATCACACCCCATCATGTAGCCTCTCTCACCAAATTACCACCTTCATCTCACCCCACCTTGTTCACCAAGTGGCCTCCCTTAGCTTCTCAGAGGAGGAGATCATGCCACACCAAAATGATGACCCGGACCCAGCCCTCTTCATCTCATCCACATTGATGACATATGGGTATGCATGTGTGATGATTGATGGAGGCACTAGCATTAACATCATTTCATCCCATGCATTTTCTCAAATGTGCATACCTGAAAATTACATGCATAAACATCCGGTCATGTTGCGTTCATTCAATGATGCTATCACCTCCACACTAGGCATTGTCATCCTTCACATGTTCGCGTGGGCCCCCACATTATTCCAGAATTGTTTTATGTTTTGGAGGGGAATTCAATATAACTTGTTGCTTGGTAGACCCTGGATCCGTGTCATGGGTTGCGTTCCTTCCACTTTGCATCGTTGTGTAAAGTTTGAACATGAAGGACACACTTATACCATTCCGGCTGACCCATCACCTTTCAAAACATGCAACATGCTTTACCGACCCAATGATGTGCTCATACCTATCAAGCCATCTACCTCCTGACCAATACCACTTCACCTACACCTCCACCTACTAGTACAACCACTTGCTTTCACCACACATACCTCCTCCATTCCTACCGTTGCTATAACCTCCATGGCTGACCCATTAGCTTCCCAATCCATTAACTCCACCTCCGCATCGACCTCGACACATCATCCATTCCAGCTACCTACTTACCAACCACTGATCCCTTGGAAGGTGTTTTCAATGCCTCACTCACTGGGGAGTACCGCCTATATAGTGTCGACACATTCCTTACTCCTGCAGAGTATGGAAGCCTTCACCAACACCCTCCTTTATGATCACCATATAGGAGAATGCCTCCTTTATGGTCCTCCTCATCTTCGTACTAGTCTCACCTATGGGGGACTTGATACTACCACTTACACACCTGAACCACCATCACAAACCCACCCATTTTCCATTGACTTCCAATCACTTACCAATCACCATTTCACCCACACCTTCCTGCACCATTGTGCGTGGAAGGGTTTTGGTTTTAGATTTTATGAGCAAGGCCGCCATGTTATTCCATGTACCACCCGTAAACATAATGACCGTAGTGGTATCGGCTTCCCCGAACCTCCTACCAAACAGGCCCGCATTGAACTCATTGAGGACCCTAGCCCTTCTCCACCTTCATCTTCATCACCACCTTCACCCACTCCACCTTCATCACCACCCTCACTCGATGGAGTCGATGGATCTGAATCTATCCCCCTAATTTTTTTTTTTCATAAACACCATTTCCTTGGGGCCTTTGACTTATCAATGTGAAGGTGAGGCCCCTTCCACTCTTCCATTCTGTATCTGAAATGATCGATGATGACACACCTACAATTAACGTCGTTCAATGTCAGGATGATGAATCCATACTCACCTACCTTGGTGTAGAAGACTCATATATTCATCGGTCGTTACCCTCTGAGATGCAAACCATGTTGAATGAATCGACTATCGAGATCAACATTCATACTCAGGATGACCCACACATCCTAAAGATCGGACAATCTTTAGATGTTGCTGAACAGGAAGCCATCACTTCTTTTCTCGAGATCATAACCATGCTTTCACTTGGTCTTTATGAGACATGCCGGTATTGACCCCACCATAGTGGTCCACAATATCGTAACCATTCCCGATGCCAAACCTATCAAACAAAAGCTGAGGAAAATGCACCCTCACATTGCTCTTCTCATCAAAGAAGAACTTCAACACCTTCTTTCCATTTCCTTCATCTTACCCATTGATTATCCTCATTGGATTTCTAACATTGTCCCTATTACTAAAGCAACAGGGGACTCTGCATTTGCACATGGACTTCCGTGACCTCAACCTAGCCTACCCGAAAGATGACTTTCCCTTGCCGGTATTGATCAATTGGTTGACCTCACCATTGGTCATGAGATGCTCTCACTCATGGATGGCTTCTCGGGTTATAACCAAATTTTCTTGCCCAGAAGATCAACACAAGACCACATTCATCACCCCTTGGGGAACCTTTTGCTATCGAGTCATGCCTTTTGGCCTTAAAAATGTTGGTGCTACATATCAAGCGTGTTATGACTTACATCTTCCATGATATCATGCATCACATATTGGAAGATTACGTGGATGATCTCTTGGCCAAATCTAAATGTCACTCTGAGCACCTCGCCATCCTCAAAACCATCTTTGACCAGCCTCATTAAATATTACATCCGCCTTCAGCCTAAAAAGTGTGTCTTCGCGGTTCTCTCAGGAAAGCTCTGGGATTTATTGTTTCCCTCCATGGTATAGAAGTTGACCTGCTAAAGTCAAGGCCATCTCAGAAATGCCTCCACCTACTAACCTTTACCAACTCCGTAGCCTGCAAGGTAAATTGCAGTCCATTCGCCATTTCATTTCACAATTATCTGATCGGTGTCAACCATTTCATCATCTGCTTAGGAAGGATGTCTCCTTTAAATGGGATGATGACTATCACAAAGATTTTGAGGCCCTAAAACAATACCTTCTCCAACCACCCATACTCATTCCACCTAAAGATGATCAACCTTTTTACCTATACATATCAGCTACTGATCATTCCTTGGGAGCCATGCTCGCTCATCGCGATGAACAACACAGGGAGCAGGTGGTTTATTACATAAGCCATACTCTTTTGGACTATGAAACCCGATACAACCATCTAGAAAAACTTTTCTTAGCCTTAGTTTTTTCATTGCCACCAAACTCGCCATTACCTACTCAACCACAAAACCTATGTTGTGACCAACACCGATCCCTTACACTTCATGTATGCCAAACCTTATCAAAATCAGCGTGTCACGTGATGGCTTATGCTTTTAGCTGATCTTGACCTTGAATTCATTCATCAAAAGTCCATCAAGGGCCAAGCTATCACCGACCAATTAGCTGACACACCTATTTCTTGGAGGATCAACCCTCTAATTTTGACTTTCTTAGATGAGTCAATTCTACTCTTTCCTAGGATGAACCCCTTACCAAATGACATTGTTCTTCGATGGTTCAAGTGTCAGCATGGGGGTGGGGCTGGTATTATCCTCATTCCTCTAGATGGAGAACCCATGCCTTTGTCTTTCAAACTAGACTTTGAATGCACCAACAATATTACCAAGTACGAAGCACTCATACTAGGTCTCCAAGCCACATATGCCTAGATGTCAAATCAATCCACATCTTTGGTGATTCACAATTGGTCATAAACCAAGTCAATGGTATGTACCAATGTCATAATGAGATACTTCAAAAGTATAAACATCATGTAGACATACTTTTGACCACCTTTGATCGTTACACCCTTCAAACCATCCCACGTTCAACCAACAAATTTGTAGATACCATGGCACCTTAGCTTCCCAAATACCCGCTTCCCCCTACCGATTCCAAAATATTTTCACCATCTGACACCTCCATTCACCTTCTTATTTACCTCATGATGTTTACTCAATAGCAAAACACACCCTTGAAAGTGACCTTTGGTATAAACAATACTCTGACTACCTTTCTCTCTCCATCTTACCTCTTGATCTCACCCGTAACGGACAACGTGCCTTCCTTAAAAAGGTCTCTCATTTGTCATTTAGGGGGACTCCTCTATAAATGTGGATTTGATGGTATTCTCTTATGATGCCTCACAAGTTCTGAAATTCCTTATACCATTAAGGAGGTTCATGATGGCATATGTGGAGGTCACTTTAGTGGCCTTGCTGTTGCTAAGCGTATTCTTCACCTAGGCTAATTTGTGACCCTTAACCATGATTGTTGTGACTATGTCAAATGTTTGTAAAATTCCAACAACATTCAACCTTCATCATACACCCAGTCATGCCTTTTGAGGTCGCTCGTGACCTTTGGCCCTTCTCTCAATGGGGTTTGGATCTTTTCGGAGAAATCAATCCCATTCTTCCCAATGCCATCAATGGATCATAACTACTACCTTGAATACTACACAAAATGGGTGGAAGCCATACCACTCATCTCCATGAAAGTCGAGAAGAAATGAAAATATGTGAGTTCATTAACCATCACATCATTAACTTCACTTTGGATGTTCCCTCATCACCTCATCACTTGATGATGGAAAACAATTCAAGCCAAAACACATTGACAAATTTCGACCATTGGCATTGTTGACTCAGTTTCTCATCACCTTTTCTCTTTACTGTGCTCATCCCAAGCCTATCCACTAACAAAACCCTCAACAAAATTCTCATGAAATGTAGTTGACGATCACTGGGAAGGATTCTCATTGACATATTTTTCCCATGGGCATGCGCACTAGTATTGCATTCTCATGGATACTTTTCACACCCTTTAGATGAGATCCCATGGTCATTCCAGAGGTTGTTCTACCTCTCAAAACAAGATCCCTCACTCCACTTTTTATCCATGATTTATTGATGACCTCACATGGGATCAAACTCCTTGAGTCAAACTTTAATAAAGAATGACTCTTCAAAAGGACATCTTCCTCACCTTGAAAAGTTTCTACTATAAATAAATGCTTATGAAACTCCCTCATGAAGGAAGGACAACTATGTGAAGCTGAAAAAAAAATCAAGAAACCTAAAGCTTCCCACATCGATTGGGAAATTCACTGAAGACCTCAAGGAGTACCATATTATTTATCCCATATAGACTTCCTCACATGGGACCAAAGTCTATCAAAACAAAAAAATTAGTCATGGACTTGCCCATTGTGACCTAGGACCCCTTGCCCAAAGGCCCTATCACTCAAAACATATAAAATTAACTACCTTTCACCCTCCTTACCATTTCCACTCTCATTTCCTCAATTTCCTCAAGGGACATCTTGGAATTTAGACATTTGGTGATCTTGTGACTACCTTCATCATAGAACATTAATCATGTAATCTTTGGGTCTTATGTTCCTCACCTCCTCCAAGGTATGATCTACTCGGTATGATCCTACCCAATCAGGTGGCTTTATTGCCCCCTCTTATCTTTTAACCATCTTTGTTTACATTTTGATTACCTTATACAGGACTTGGTCCTCGATGCTTACCTTTGAGGTAATCCTCCCTTTTTCCATAATCACCTTCACCTGCATCCTTTTACCTATAATCTACCCACACCTATTAAACCTAAACCCACAACATGCCCAAAAACCTACCAACTCATTTTCATATTCTTCCCTAGCTCATGGGAGAACTACATCGGCCTGAGGTCCCTTTTTTCGCCGGGACTATGTAGGTAACACTCGAGGGCATGGGGCCCTTGGAGGTTAGCTCGGCCATTTCTCTACCCTAAAACAATTCATCAACCATGCCTAACTCACCATTTACATCACATTTCACTTAGTTCCCCTTTTATAACAAAATTGGAAATTAAGCCACATACATAACAAGTTGTTAACATTACCACAACATACATTTATTACACCTACCATCCCTCTATCATCACTATGCATAGATTATACAACATTTCACATATGACCCATAGTATCATTCATTGCCAAAATAATGAATCATAACTAAACCTACCTTTAACTCACCATCATTCGAACCATGCCATAACCTCGACCATGCTATAAAATGATCCATGCCTAACTTTCGATCCATGCCTAACCTAACTTGATCCATGCCTATAACCGACTTGACTCAATCCATGCCTATAACCTGACTCGATCCATGCCTAAACCAACCTAACTCCATCATGCCTAACTCACCTAATTTCAAACCACATTAAAGTAACAAATCCATATCTCATCTAATACAAGCCATAAACCAATGTCTCATACACACATCAACAAATCACAAAATACCATGAATCTCATCATATAAATCAATAAATGTGTATCTAAATATACATGTCTATCTCATCATGTCCATCATCTCAAAAATGTCGGCATATATATATATATATATATAATAAAAATGTCATCGGCATGTAGGACGGTCTCATATATACAAAAAGAATGAATGAATCAATACAAAATATCTTCGGCATGCAGCCGGTATATGCTCAAAATATACAAAAATCACTCATACATCCTCACTATCTTTGCACACGTAAGGCCGGTATGTGATAAAAAATACAACTATCTTCGGCACGCAGGCTGAATATATATATAAAAAAATCACTAGTATACATAAAAAATCAGGTGACGCATCTCAGGCATCTCACCGGATGTCCTCCATCTCTGTGTCACCTGCACCCTCAGCCTCCTATGTCCCTACTAGCACATCACCTAGCTCTGTTTGTCACCATGTGCTTGGTGGCCTCTCCCTGATTGGGCCTCGGAGCTCGCTGACCTCTGTGCTCTCCACACTATGTGTGTGGGATCTCGTCCTCTCACTGGATGCCTGTTGTGCTCTATACTCTCGTAGGATAGGAAGTCTATCTGACCACCATGAGATGATCTTGATAATATCTCACCTCACCTAGGGCATCTGTAACCTAGATACATGCACATGGTCTGTGGTGGTCCCATAGGTCTCGGCCCCCTGTACCTACTACCTACCCTGATTACCATGCTAGCCTATGAACTGGGACTAGCTCCTGTGCTTGTGGTGGTGCCCCTAGCCCCTATGCCTATATCTGGGCCTATAAGGCCCCTATATCTATGCCTAGGCTATGGCCAACTAGCCCTTGTAAACCTACCACCTGAGCCAGTAAGGCTGCCACCTGACCATCTCTATCTCCATCTCCTCATCTCCTCCATCCTCTCCCTCGCCATCGGGGCCTGATTGGTGGCCACACTGTGTACTCGTAGCTCTGCTACCTCTGCCTCTGACCCCTCTAGCTGTGTCTGTAGTATACCTATCTAGGTAATCAATGTCACTACCTACCCCTATAGGGTGTCTCTCTGCACTGTAATGGTAGCTAAGTCTGGCTGCCTGGTCTAGGTGGTATGGCTCATAACTGAGCCACCACCTGCCTATACCTATCTGTACATCTGGCATCATCTATCCACCGATCCATTGGCTCCTCCTCCTCCCCTATAGGCATTGTAGGTTGTGGTAGAGGTAGAGGCCTCTCCATGTCATCTCTCCGATATTGTGGGAAGGATGGAGGAATATCTGTACAAGCCCGAACTGTCATCGGACCCTATCTCTAGGATCATCTCATCCTCCCGACACGGTGACCCTATATCCACCTCTCTAGCTGGAGCTTAGCTAGCTCCTCATGCATGTGCCTATATGAGGGAATCCCACATATGGCCTCCAGATAATGTCCACTCTGGACAACCCCTCCAACAAATTGCCAAAAATGGGCCACATCATATGTCGGCCTATCGATCTCTACTCTCCTACAATTGGACACCCATCTCCTGTATCCCACCCACACATAGATCTTGTGGGAATGCATCTTCTCGGGGCATCCCTATAGGTCAAACACAGACTATGTGCTCGTAGGCCCAGTAGTGTAGTATAAATGTACAACATAGGCTAAACCTACATGCAACCACCCATATGCCCACAACTCTCGGTATAGTTACACCAAGAATGTTGGTGCCCAGGAAAACCAGGTCTCCTCTACCATCATATCATGGAGCACCCCCATCAGTGATCGGGAAAGCATCCACCCTCTGCATCTGGCAGTGCATAGTAGCACACTGCCTCCATCAATAGAACCACTAGCCTCGTCTCATCCGGATGGGCTAGGTACATCTCGCCATAGCTCAAACTGGCACTATGGAATCTCAGATCCGCCCCCCTCACCAAAAACTATCCTCGATCAGCTCCTTTGAGGCCTCGGAGGAGATAGAGTAAACTTGGGCACCCAATATGGGTAACCGTAAAATATGGAACATGTCCTCAGGGTGATAGTCATCTCACCCATCGGAAGGTGGAACGTGTTGGTCACGGAGTCCCATCTATCGATGAGCGTGACCATCATCAAGCTAGGTTTCTAAACAACATGTCGGTAGTGCAAAATCCCACTCAAGCCCACTACCTCCATGTGCTGCAGCTCCAAAGGGGTCACTAAGCCATGTAATGTCACTAGTAGAGGTGGAACCCTATCCGCATGTGTAACTGTGCTCTCCCCTACATCTAATCCAAGCACAACATTAATCCCTATTTACCATGACCATATTCACCAATTATCATTACCCTCCACCCTATTTTTACCCTACCCATCTCAACTACCTAACCTACATCACTTTTGCACCCTTGTGCCTAAAATCACTGGTACTGGTTTATTCTAACCAACTTCGGTCACCTTTAAACCGGCATCGGTCACCTGTTTGGTGACGCAATACCGGTTCATCTTTACCGACCACGGTTACCACTTAACCGGCATCGGTCACCTATTTGGTGACCGATCCAGTTCTACCCAACTAACATCGGCCAAGCTTGACCGATGCCGGTCACTGTCATGGAAAATTCATGACTTCCCAAACCCCCTTTTTTAAAAAACTCTCCCACCTACCCCTTTTACCCCACCTACAATGACCTAAACTACCCTTAGACCCCTACCCACCCCACCTATACAATTTACTACCCTCCCCCTCTTTTTTCCCGTTATTCCCCCATACCCACATTTTATTTTTCCCACCCACAAAAACCAAAACCACAAAACCCTACAAATACCAAATACCAAAACCTCTAATCTATCTAATCACCAATCTAGAGTTAGGCGCTTACCTTGTCGCACTGCCGCCATCTCGGTGGCATGTCTAGCACCATATTCGGTGGTCGCCCCGATCCCTCTCTAGCCTCTGCCATCACCGAATAACTACTCACCATAACCTCGACCAATCAACTCTCTCACCCTGATCCCGTGGACCCACTACTCACCAACCCAACCCTCATCAAATCAGACTACCAACTCACTGTCCCATTTCCTCCGGACACTTTTCTCTCTTTTCTCTCTCTTTTTGTCATTTCTTCACTTTGCAAATAACAAATGAATAATAAAAACATGGATTTTTTGTTTTTATAACAAACCCGACCTAACCGATGTCGGTTACCATTGACCGGCATCGGTCGCGTGCCCTACCTAACCATCGTTGGTTTTCCTATACCGACGTCGGTTATCCATGACACCATCGGTCACCCTCACCTACACATTGCCCTTACTTTTCCATTTTACCCCACCCTTTACCTTGCTCCTTTACCCCATCCAACCTTTACCCAACCCATTACCTTACCTTTCCTGACCTCGTCACTTCCTACCTCCATTTTTCCTCCTTTGGGGACTTCTTATTCTTTTACCCCTACCTTGGCCTTACCCATGCCATGACCTAGATATTTGGACCTAGACCATCACTAGTGACCTTTGACCTCATGTGTTTGCTATACCTTGTGGCATTGTTACCTGTGTTGATTGACCTAATGACCTTACCTAGCCTATTATCGTGACCATTTATCCTGACCCTACCTTTGGTGTACCGGAACATACCTAAACGTTCCTACACCTAACCTACGTTGTGTTTCCTGACCATATCCTATACCTTGGATACGGATTCACTTCAACCTTGTTTGGATAAACCTATCGACCTTAGATGATGTAGATTTTTCCTACTCTTCAACCCGGTAGCGTGCTGTAGTTTATACGTGTGCGTGTGTTTGACTATTGCTACCTGTGACCTGACCCATTACCTAGATTTCCCGAGTAGACCTTTCACCCTTTTCCCTGTACCCACTTTCCTTTTCCTCACATTTACCTTTTATCAAACCACTCACCGCTTCAGCTTGTTGCCTCGTCAGTTCTGGTTTGAGGGGGATCACCTTCACCCACACATGGGGCAACCACATCTTATTTTTGTTAGCATCGCTTACCAATACAAGCTACACAACAAAAAGGGAAAAATGTAGACACTAAAATTAGGTCACACTCCCCTTTGGTCCCTCGACATATAAGCACCCTTTATTACATTTACCTAGCCATGACCCCCTTCACCCCACTAATATTAATTTAATTAATTTAATTAAATTAATGCATTATCCTCACTATATTTATTATTTAAATATTTTATTTAAATAATATCCACACATATAGTTCACTTAGACACCTCACCAAGCCAACTCAACCTAAGACCTATTCTTAGCAAGTTTTCATAACTAACTAAGACTTACCCAAACCCTAAAAATCAATGCCTACATTCCCTCTAACCACATTCCCACATGCTCACAAGAAGCTCCCAGTCTAATCCATGGGATAATGACACGAGATCAAGGAAATCAGGAGGATCTCCCTAGTTTAGTAAACCTAGGAAATCCCACCTTGATTGACGTCGGTTACCCCTAACCATCGCGGTTAAGCCGGACCACCGTCGGTTACCCTTTTAACCCCTAAACTACCTTATTCTCAAGGTTGGAAAACATTGGGAGAGAAGGTTGATGAGAAAGAACACATCTCAGAGAGATAACACATCTTCAGAGAGAAAATTCTAGTGAAAAATCACATGCAAGGAAGGAGATTGAGCATCTTCTCCTACACAACCATCCCAACCATGATCTGATCTATCAAGCAAAGAGGAGTGTACATGTAGCCCATGCAGAATATTTTCTTTCAGTTGGTGATCACTTGCAACCTTCAAACCCATCATTAGCACCTCCATCCCTCACACATAGGCATTTCAGGAATGGAATCCAAGTAAGTATAACATCATACTTTCTTGGTTTATTTCATTTCATCATCATTTATCATCCATTGTTTATTTTGCCCCTATTGACCTTCTCAACATTTTCACCTCCATATACCCATTAAAACCTCGCCAAAGCCTACTCCAGTCACCCAATACCTCATCTCGACCAACCAAAGTCCTTTGTGTAATCACAAAGGAGACCAAAAGCTTATTCTGTGATATTTTAGATCTCACAGTAATCGGCACCGATTACACCTAACCACTCATCGGTCACCCCTGACCGACACCGGTCTCTGTATTTTCCCACACAACCTAGAATAGAGACCTACCCACCTAATTTCATCTTACCCTCATTCACTGTGATCTACGAGACCTCTATCAGAACTCGCAAAACCTAGAACCAATCATTTGACCTTTGGATTCTATTCTAGCTTAGCCTGTTAGATTAGATCTATTTCTTATTGTGTTTTAAGTGAGATACCTAAATCATTTTAAATAACAATAGGATTTACTTTGTTTACAACATTAAATTGTTTAAAACAATGGACTGATAGCCATCTAGGAAGTATCACACTTCTCGGATCTAGCATACGCTAGGTAGTTCACTGCCCATATTGTTTAATTCCTTCTGGTGGTCTTGTTTTCATTATAGGTAGTTCCTCCTAGCCAAAAGGAAGCTCTCACGATCAGCTATGGATCCGGAAGTCATACGCACGTAACAACCCATCAACTAACCATTGTAGTGAAAGAGCATCCCTCTTCCTCTTCATCTTATTGTGTCATGCAATTTCACATTTTGATTTGGGTTTAAAAATAAGTGCATTCCATTCTAATTTATTTCATTAGCTCACATTAATTGAGGGAAACCTATATCTTTGAAGTCATGCCCACTGATGGTTGATAAACGAATCATAGAAAAGCACTTCTATCCTTTTTTATTTCTCCGAGTCTTACTAAACCATACGAAAATTCAAAATACATACATTTTTAAACAACATCTTACATCTAGACACCTTGAACCAGAATGTGTGCATTTGATGTATAATGGATAAAAACATGTGTCTGGTATGATAAGTGAGTGTATTTGATATTGTAATGTGCTCTAATTTTGTGTTTGTTGTTGTTTTGTGGTGTGCAGAGGGACATCCACTTGAGGGAATTCTATGGAGGATTTCATATGAGTATTTTGCTTAGATTGGGCATATCAGATGATGATTGATATTTGATGAATCGTGTGTCATCCTATGACACATAGCACGGATGGGGAATGTGCCCCATAATATTCCCATGTTGATTGCATTGTGTGAGAGGTGGTTTGCTGATATGTGTACATTTTGGTTACTTATGGGGAGATGACCATTACTTTGGAGGATGTATAGCACATACTATGATTGCTTTAGTGGTTGGAGAGAGAGTACGGGTTATACCAGTAGAGGATGTGGAGTGATAGATGTAAGCCATGAGATGGTATTTTGTGGGGACTCGAGTACCTATCGAGGCCCATATTAGTTTGGATGTTATATTGCAATATGAGGTTCCACACTTTTGGAAGCTTATAGAGGTTTTGATTTCTTCTTGTATATCCATAGAGGTATAAGGTGTTGGCATCTTATATAAGATGCATGACATATACCGGTAGATAGAGGAGGAGGGTACTATATATTCTTAGGAACGGTGTGTTTTGCCCACCTATATAGAGACCTATACTAATTTACGCACGAGGAGCATGGTGGAGGGATAGGAGCCACCACACTATTGCATGTATGGGCATATGAGCACATATCTATGTTGAGGCCAGTTGGAGGTCCATAAGGAGAGTGGGCTAGGCCAAAGATATATGTGTTGAGGTAGATCGATATTTTTGGTAGGAAGATGGAAATAGATACCTACATGGCACTAATATATAGGATGGGGCCCGAGGTAGTCACATGGAGGTGATATCATGACTATGGAGGGTGGCCCAATGATGTGGTAGAGTTGTGGTGTATTCAAAGTATGATGTGGCTTGAGGATCAATTTCAAGGTGTTGCCAAGATTTTTTAGGTAGAGAGAGTATCACATCAGTTCAGGATGGCTCAGGATGTTCCCCTAGAGCCATATATATGGTTACGAGCTATTAGAGTACCTAGGAGGGTTGGAGCTAGGCCAAGGCCCACATTAGATCAGCTAGTACCATCATGTATAGTTGAGGTACATGCAACAACAAATCTTGTAGACTCACACAATGCGGGTTGCACTGAGAAGTATCGCACATGGTAGGTATCACATTGGTGGGTATTGTTGTTCCCATTGTTTACAAGTCCAACGGGGTTACCCCATATAGGAGGAGGAATGGGGGAAACACATGCCCCTAACCATGTATTAGCGAGTTGTAACGGAGAGTAATTATTCTTACAGTTGTGTTGTGTACTTTGTTGTATGCCTATATTGTTATATATGGTTTTCTAATGTGTTGTGTAATTTGTGTTTATAGGCGATGTGTATTGGTTGTTGATTGTTGACCTATCTATCGATACATTGACACATAATATTTCAGTCGATATTCTAGGTGGAGGTATACTTGAGCACGTGGAAGATATCACGGGCGAGCATGCCCACTTATTTGAGCCAGTTTCCATAGTAGTGGCGACATGTACTGTGTTGCTAAGTGAGATGGAGGAGGCATGCGAGGAGAATCAATGATCCCAAGAGGTAGTAGATGGTGGTCCCTTGGCACAAGATGTGTTTTCACAATATGTAGATGTGCATATTCGGTGTTCCGAGAATTCTAATGATATTACCTTGCTTACTGCTAAGGAGGTAGGTCGAGAGGTATCGAGGCCGTGAACAATGACATCACGTTGGTGGAGAGGCATCTAGTTATAGAGCTCTCGTAGTACCCAATGATGATAGAGATTATGATATTTTATTTGTACTATTTGTATATGATGTTTGGGGAATTTCCCCCGTGATGATGAGGTGTGTTGTTATGATGATTGTATTTGAGATATATGTATGGATGCATGTTTTGATATATGATAATTTTGCATTGTTGTAGATAAATGTTGCAATGTGTTGGATGATGTATGATTTGATGTTTATTGTATGTGTGGTGTATTGTTTTATTAGTGTAAAATTCGCATTATAATGTTGGTAATGGTAGACAAAATGCATATGGTCAATGGTAATAGATAATAAATGTAATGTGATTGATGAAAAATGTTTATTTGTAGCGTAGTTAATGTAATGATGATAGTAGAATAGAATGTAAAAATGGATGATGTATAATTGCCAAAGAAAGTAACATGTTATGTTAAATGATAATAGGATGTGATCATAAAATATTAGTATGATGAAAATAGAGGGGAAATGATTGATGCCCCCTAGTGTGTGGATGAATAGGCTTAGTTAGTTAAGACCCCTCAGTAGTCAAGAATGAGCTGCGTAAGCAAGAGTGTATCATCGGGAAATGATTGAGTGTGCTAGATGAAATGATGAGGAGGGTGATGAGATGTTCTTAGAATAAATCCCTCAACATTTGTGTAATAACCGTAAGAACACAAGTGCATCATCGGGGGGTGAGGTGATAAAAATCACCTACCAAAGACCAAGACATCACGAAGTGGTGGATGCATGTGGCATGGAAGCGGCGTGTGAATATGTGCCAAACTGAATGTCATATGGATCTGTGGTGGGATATGTAGAGAGCTGTGGAATCCAATGTGAAGTAGCAACATGATGTGGTGGATAGTGTGAATGTGATGGAAGTAGTGAATTATGATGAAGTAATGGATGAAGGCGGTGGAGAGCAAGCATGATTGCCATATGATGTTGATGAATGACCTATAACCCGAGCACTGATGGAGAAGAAGATTCAACCCCTAAGCAGAGACTCGGATGGCAAGGTAGAGGATAACTAGACCTCTAATGTGAGCGAGAGCCAAAGTAGATGATGCCCTTTTATTCTAATTTTTGTAGTCGTTCGTGAAGGGAAAGAAATTTTTTTCCCAATGGCCATTTATGTGATGATAATTAGCATAAGGTTGGTCACTTTGACATTGTAAATGATGTTGTGGATGATGTTAGTTTGAAGGTAAATGAATAAGACGCATATTAAGTAAGGCACGTAGTACATCATCCGGTGTAGCGTGATGAGAAAAATGTAATGCCTTTTGAGACATAGGTTGAGTAGAAGGAGGAGAAGCATATTACAAAGGAGGAGGAGAAATACATTGTGGTGGTGGAGTGGGTTGAGCTTGCTTGCTTTCCTTGGTAGGAGATATTAGAGAGCGTATGCGATGCTCAACCAATTTTGGTGGTGGAGGAGAAGGTGATACAATAGAATTAGATGTTTGTGGAGGATGAATTGCATTTTCCGAAAGGAGATCCTACTCTACATCTATGAATTTGTAACATAAAATAGTGAAAGACTCACATGTGACATACTCTAATCTTTTTTGAGTGGATGAATCAAACCACGACAAAAATGGATTGCTTCTCTAAATCTATAGGTTGGAATATTAGCTAATGCATTTAAGCATTAAATCCTAAGATGTAATCCTTAATAGACTTGGATGAGCCTTGTTTTAGAGTAGAGATATGATCATAAGAGACTTTAAGGCCATTATTGATGATGAAACAATGGAGGAAAGTGTCCATATTATAGATACTACTTGATAGACCCAAAGGGGATATGAGTGTACCACTATCGCGCCTCATCGATGAGACTATGTAGAAAGGCCTTAAGTACTATCCTATCATTACGATAAGGAGCCATAGCCATGAAATAGTGCAATAGATGAGCATGATAAAATCTAGGAAAAGCCAAATTATGAATCTTCTTTGGAATAGGGTTACCATGTAATGAGTTATTATCAATGGAAGCATAGTAAACCCTACTTTCTAGAGTGATAGATTAAACACGAGATTGTAATTGGCCTACCTGCATGCATGAGAGAGTTGATATCTTGTGAAAGGAATAGTAGAATATGGAAACAATGTATTAAGAGGTTGTAATTTTCCATTATGAGTGATCATAGGGATGTCTAGAGATGACATGGTAGAATCTAATGTTAAAGGCACACTAGTAGCAGGTGTCGAAGGAGCTATAGTAGATGATGTAGATGGAATATCTATAGCAATGGTAGGAATAACATCGGAAACATCCCTAATAGGTGAGGTGATTGATGGAGAGACCTCTATAGGAGAAGATGACATAATATGTGTAGATGATGTAATAGGAGGAGATGAAATGGTAGGAGATGAAGAAGTGATAGATGGAGGAGACTCGTGCATAGTACTAGATGCAACTTCAGGTGAAGATAGTGATGGAATAGGTGATTCACACTCAGTAATATGAAAATAAGGAGAATCATGACTATCAATTACCTCATCATGATCAGATAAAGACTCATAAATGAGAATGTCACTAAGATTAATATCAATCGGATCATCGACATAATACAATGTTGAATGAGAGATAATAAGTGACAAATGATGAGAAGCAATATCAGATGTTTGAGAATCATGAGATGGAGCTACACTATCATGATGAGTAGAAGAAGAGGAATTAGTATGCATAGGTGAACCATAATCAATAACAAACAAGTAATCAATATGAGTATCTTCTAAAACTTCCTTAGAGAGATATGAAGGAAGATCACTAGTATCCATATAGCATGGTGTACAACAAGTGAAGGCTATAATGCCACAATTTTTCGAGGACATCTCAAAAATGGCCAAATATAAAAATATCAAGATAATGAAATTTAAGAAATTTAAAGATATATATATATATATATATATATATATATATCAACTAATAAAATATAATTTAAATTAAATGAATAAAATTAATTAATTAGTTAGATTAAATTATAAGAAAAAGGATAAAAGTAAAAGAATGGGAAGTGGTTGTGGAAGGGAGTTAAAAAGAGGTAGGTAGAAATTAAAATACGATGGTGGAGTGATGGTGGTGTGAGAACTATCAGTTTTGTGGGATATGGACATCCTCACAAGTAACATTTTTATTTGACCTAAATGCCTCTAAGCACGTGAACATGGATTGTTTGAAAAAATGCCTCAAAGAAATGTCTCCCCATCGCAATAGTTATTTCAAGCTATGCACAAAATGATTTTTTTGAAAGGAGGTAAAACCCCCAACCAAATGTGGATAATTGGGTTCCCTCACGAGACAGTCACACTATTTCACCTATACAACAAATAGGTCTACAACCTGATCAGTTATAGTTGCCTGCATACTCTTGTCTTGTGCCTATATATGAGCTCCGAGAATAGGGTATGTACATCTATTAAAGCATAAAATATAGAGGAATCAGTCGGATGTTGTATTTGTTAATGCTCAATTAGACATGTACTTAAATGTGGAAGAACAAGCACAGGAATCTTTGACAAAATACCTCAAAATGCATGGTTTTTCATGGAATGCATTGAATTACAGTTTGTAAAAACTTGTGTGCTTGAATGGGTTGTTGGGATTTTCCAATAAATGCCTTAGCCAATGCCTTCTCATGGACTACCACGAACGATGGTATGCACAATATGGAGCTATTGAAAAGGTGTTTGAGATTCTAAGCAAGTACATTTGGAAAGTGTAAAGCTTTCCTCCGGAGATGCAATAGATCATACCAACCATTGGACACATGGAATGTGTGATAAATGTGTTAAAATGGATTTATAAACTTTCAACTAAATGCAATCAAGGGCATCGAACTCAAACCCATTCACCTTCACCGGCGTCCCTTGGTCATGTGCAAAATGCAAGCTTGAAAGAGATATCGGACATCCTCCAAAGCACAATGGAGGATGGAAAGTCTTTGTCTCAGAATCGTAGTTGAAATCTATTGGGTAGACATGTATGGAAAGCATAACAAAATACACCGGGGATGTGAACTACATGACAAAATACCTCAAAAACATGTATTCCCATAGAATTCTTTAATTGTCGGATATGCAAAAATGGTGCTCTTAATGAGGTTGTAATACTTCCTAAGAATTGCCCCAATAAAAGGTAGTCTCATGGAATGTAACCATTGTTGGGTATGCACATTTTTGGTTTGTTCAAAAAAATTTAAAAAAATTCAAGAAAATGTAAATTTTTTTATTTGTGGGTGTGTCTAAATGGTTCGATTAAATTTCTTGTGGAGATGTAGAATCGAGCTCCACAATTTCGCCGATTCATTTTCCCCTCAAGCATGGTCTCTTTACCTTTATCTTTTATAATTTTCAGATATTTTGGTTCTTCATTTGCAATGTAATAGAAATAATAAACCATTGGGTGATTATAAAATTAGGTCTCTTAATTATAATGTTAGTGCAAAAAGATAACACCCCACCTTGTCATTATGTTGTCGATTTGTGATTTGATAGTCAACCGTGTTCTTTGCTTACAACCTTATACATTGATAGACCCAAGGTATCAAAATTAAGTGTTCATGTCCATTAGTACTAGTGATAACTAGATGATTCATCAACTAAAACAACCATTTTGGGTCTACTTTGCAAGTTAGAAAACGTAAATTCCAAAGACATGCAAAACAACTTTATATGCCCCAAAAAGAGATCTTAAGCATCGTATTTGTTCCTTGTTATGAGGAGATTCACATCAAGCTTTATATTAACCCTAATCGACCATTTTTACTGTCTTCACCACCCCTCTAGGAGCCTTGCTACCTCATTTTTCATTTGTAGGAAGCTACTAAAACTGAAAAAGTTGGGTTTCGTTTCGCTCGATGTTTGAACCGACGAGAAACGAAATGCTTATCCATCTTCACAAACCTCTAGTATTTTTACTAGAAAATTAATCATAACCTTAAATTTGGGGGAAAACACTCTTCTTGAAATTTTGGAAACAATGTTTTGCAGGCCTCTAATCATAGTTTGACTAGGTCAAACTAGACCAATTACGATTGGTGGCTCCGAAAACTCATTCGTTGTTTGTAACCCATTCGCTAGTTCTCGGTTCTATCAACTCCGGTGAGTTCTCCATATATAGGAGAGCATGTAGGAAATTTTTTGTTGCACGTTCATCTATCAAACATAAGTTTTGGATGAGGTTTTCTTAGCCCTTGAGCTAAAATTGGTCATTTTACAACTAGGAAAATTATGACCGATGGCCCCGGAAAACTAGCCACAATTTGTAAATCGTTCACCGTTCTAAAGTCCGTTAGTTCTGAGAATTATTTGTATATAGGAGGACATGTAGGAATTTACCCATTGTGTATTTTCTCATAAGAAGTCGGTTTTGAACGTGGTTTCTTGGCCTCTCGAACCAAAATAATAAGCTTTTGCAACTAGTAGAAAAATGTGAAATAAGGTCATGAGACCCTAGAAAGATAATAAATCATCGTGAAAACTTGTAGAAATGCATAAGTAACTTTATGAAACTCTCTCGTGTGGCTTGTGGTGTGAAATGTGACTTTTGGAAAAATAGTGTTTCTCTCTCTTCCCTATCTCTTTCTCTCTCCTTAGTTATGAAATGAAATGAATATATGTCTCTAACCCTCTCCTTTCAAGTGTAAATTATTATTATTATGTAAATGGAAAACTAAAAATGTTAATTATGCTATATTTAGGTGGATGTCATGCAAGTGATTTATCGTTGATTCCATGATCACATGGTTTTGCAGGATGCAAGTACGATGGTGAAACGGCGTGGTTGTAATTTAATGTGGATTATTGTGATTTATGTATGCTAATATATATATATATATATATATATATATATATATTGTGTGTGTGTGTGTATGTATGTATGTATGTATTTCTATGTTATAGTAAAGTTTATTATTGGAATTTCGTAATGTGTATGAGTTGCTGGTTTTAGGGATTCATTGGGAAATGTGAATTCGCCCATTGGTCTCAATTTGATTCAGATTTACATATCGTAAGAAGGTTGGATATATATGTTAAATGAAGTTGAATTTAATATCTTATAGTTTAGTTCTAGTGTGAAATTGATGATTAAATAGTTGATGTGTTGTGTTCCTTAACTTGAAAATGTAATAAAGAAATATAAACAAAACATTTAACCCTAGTATAAAATTCATACATAGCTACCCTTCATGTGTGATCCTTTTTAGCGTTGAAAACTAATCAGATGAAATTAAATATTTACTCTCGATGAAACCTTCTATCTTAATTTAATAATATCTCAAGCTCGATTTTATCACCGTAGCATATATGCTTAGCAACATCGTCATGAACCCAACAGTTAGGAACGATGTGGTCAAACATTATCTAGAGTATGTGGTTCCCTTCTAAGATTGGTAATTGTGTGTGTTGTAAGGAGTATGAGATTTATAAAGATAGTGCTCCATGAGGAAACCAAAATTAAACCAAGTGTAAAACCCTCTTGGTTGGGCACACGTGTAGAGTGAAGACTGTTATGTGGAAAAGATATCCAACCACCCTGAAAGTCACCCTTAAGAGTTGGGATTATAAATGAACTCGATACCTAATCTCAATTTCCATTTGGGTTCGATGATGTATTACTAATAGTTAATGGTGAAACTTAACAACATTTTAGTGTATGATTATTTGTAAAAATATAACCATAATATGGTGTGCTAGGAGGAAAGTGAAATTTAGATTGTTCATATAATGTGTTTAAACCATTTTGTGGTGAGGAACTAAATCCATAATGTGTAATCCTTAATGTGAACCGTAATCCCCGTAAACAAAGTAGTATTCCCTCTTGTTTCCCATTTCACCTATTGAATAAATTTTGAAACCAAGTAATCATGTTCTTGAGGCATTTCCCTAGGATGAGAGCTAGTAGTCCCACGAGCATGTAAATAGCCTTATTAAAAAAATGGGTTAGTGAAATTTTTTAAAACGCTTCTTAAATCAAATTAAGTGAAATCATTTTAATATGAAGGTAAATGATTCGAGTGGGTCCTATGTTTTAGTTACCTACACATGAGAATACTGAGTGTGAATACCCTTTAACCCCTCTCAAACAAGAGTGTCATCTTGACAAGAAGTATCAAATGTACCTTGAGTTACAAGATGATTTTTTGAGATATGAGTGTTCAATCACTAATTGTGACCTTAGTAAGGTGCGTAAAATTTATAATTGAATTCTTCTGGTATCACACATATAATGCGTAATTTCCCAGGAATCCAAACTCAGTTGAGTGTGAAATCATACTCCTTATGACCTTGATGGCTAAGCATTTAAATGAAGTAGATAAGATATATGGTTAGTTGTAATTACTTAAAACAAAATCGAGTAACCTTAGTAATTAAATGCTAATATAAAAAGAACGTGTATTCTATTTACTCTTGAAATAATAAACCTCACTTGTTCATGTGAACCTTGTTGCAACCAAGTTAAATTGCAAAACCAATCAAACATATAACTTAGAATAAAAATCCTTAGATAAACACTAATAGCCTTATGTATGCTCATATGTTCCTATCAACAATCAAGCTACATCATTCTATTGCGATAAGATAAAAGAGAAAATTCATATGGAACCACTACAAGTAAAAAGTTAAGTAAGATAAAAATAATGTAGCCTAGTTAAAGAAGAATGAAGGACTCCATGACAAGTGATTGTCAAATAAGTAAGGTCAATAACAAAATATGACTATAATAAATGTACGAACCAAGAAAGTGTTGTGTTATGAATGTTGTATGTACAGTGTTTTTACTATAGTTGAATCATTATGACATTCCTTTTCATTTAGGGAAAATTGGGCTTGATGTGCATCTTGTATTTTCATGTAGGGATGATTTTTGTGTCAACGTCTCATGTGTTTTACATTTTCCTAAGAAATACCTCATGTTCTCATGTATCAAGAAATGTTAAGTAAAAAAAATACATTTTTTACTGTTGTTATTGTGTGTGTAAAATTTGGGCGTTACATTTGGTATCGGAGCGAGGTTCATACTTTTGAACCTCTAGGACAGATTGGAGTTGTGATGATTTTGCATGGTGGTGGTGGAAATGGGAAGAGTAATGTGATATATGTTGTGATGTGACCAATATTGTAATTGTGATATTATGAACGTGCATGTTATGCAAGTCACTTAGTGTGTATTTTTATCATGTTCATGTGCTTGTGATGAGAGTATTTGTGCTCCTTTTTGTGGATTCAATGAGGAGTTCACATGTGATGTCACCTGTTGTGTGTGAAAGGAGTGATATTGTGGATTGCGGAGTGTCGAGCGTCTTGTCTTTTTGTGATATGTACGTGTGTGGATGTGTTGTATTATAAATATTGGTGTATAGTGAATTGGATTATATCGTGATGTTGCCACCGTGTAGTGATGAATTGTGTGTTTCACCATGTTGTATTACAATTGACTATATGTTGTAATGTTAGTCATTGTGTTTGTCTTATGTATAATTCATGTAATATGTGATGGTTCATGTCATGAATTAGGATCATATGGTGATCATTTGACCCCTATTGTGTAGTAATTTTCACCTTAAGTGCATTATGTGGAAACGTGATGTATTGTAACCCATGAAAGTAATGATTGTGTTATGCCTTGCATATATACCATGTGTAATATGTTATGGCTAATATGCATGAATCACCATTGTGTTAGTGATGTAGTTATGTGTTATTCTATGAACCTTACACTAGACGACCCTAAGGGGAGCAATCGTTAAGAGTGTATGTGTGGCGAGAGGAGGCGTGGATTAGGTTTGCATAATCTTAAGCATAGTACGAGTGAGGAAGTGGAGTCTTATATATAATGAAAACCCACTTTTATCTGTTTAGTATACTTCGAGATTGCTCAAGTATATTGTGGATGTGCACCACCTTAGACTTAACTTATGCAAACTAGCATCCCCTTCTCTCTCCTATTGGGTTGTCCATCAAAAATCCCATGTGATTTTGACTATGTTGAGCCTTGTGGGAGTATGGAGGGATGATTTAGGCAGTGATTATGATAGTTGTATTATTTGATATATTATTTTACGATCTGAGGCTTGATGTATGAGTCCCAACAACTCGATGAGTACCCCTTTGGTGGCCGTATGAGGCCACATAGTGATTGTAATGTGTTATTTCTCTATACGTATTTTATTCGTAAATTGATCATTATCTCTTTTCTTGTCAGAACCAAGAGTTTTATTGACTGATGTGTTCTTATATTTTGGGCATTTTATTTAGTTGTTGCACTAACACATGTGGATTTTTGCACTAACTATGGTTATTTGGCCATTTTCTTTGCATATTTTTAAATTTGTGTATCAAGTTTAAATTTTTGTATAGCCTAGCCCAAGGCTTGCGATTTTTACCACTTGGCATTTGAAACGAATTGTTATTTTGGTTCTAATATCATAATGTGTTGGAATAGGGTCATGGGATTCACCATGGAGTGGTTGAACCTATGGACATGCTTCATTGTATGGGGGTATGCCCCAAGGAGTTACATATAAATAGTGGCTTGTTGAACCACAATTTATTATGTCACTTGGGTTAGGGGTGTCTGGACTCTATTTTCCTGGGGCATAGGGTGACTAACCTCTTTAGGGGAGATAAAAAAGAAAATTTATCTTTATTTTATTGATTGGGAGGCATATGGAGTTTTTGTGATGCTTTGGGAGGTATATGGAGATGTTTTTTTTTTATGCATTGGGAGGTATATGAAGATTTTTGTGATGTTTTGAAAAATATATGAAGTTATTTTTGATGTTTGGGAGGAATATGTAGTTTTTTTATGCTTTGAGAGGTATATGGAGTTTTTTATGATGCTTTGGGAGGTATATGGAGTTGTTTGTGATGCTTAGAGGTATGTGGAGTTATTTTTGATGCTTTGGGAGGTATATGGAGTTGTTTTGTGATGCTTTTGGAGGTATATGGAGTTTTTGTGATGTTTTGGGAGGTGCATGTTATTGTATTATGATTTATGTGTACTCATGTGGGTTCGGTTGTGTTTTGTAATGTTGAGGATTGGTGCTCCTCATTGAGGTGTACATTTTTTGTTCCCCTTTTGACACTATATAACTATAGTTATGGTCTTCATTTTTTTGAAACCTTCGTATGTCTACTATTTTGAATTTCATGTTGTTATAGTCTGCTTATGTTGCAAGTAATTTTGCGTGAGGGTCATGTGTGTGACAAGTACTATATTGAGTGGGTCATGTATGTTCTTTTCATGGTTTGGTTAAGTTCTTATTATGTGATATAGTCCTTAAGGTACATATCATGATGTTCTATCAACCATAAGTGTTGTGTTTGGCCCTGGTGTGGTATTGTGACATAAGTTTATGTTGAGCACCATGAAAAATAAATAAACTAAAATCCTAACAATTGATATATTAAGAGTTGCAGATCAATAAATATTGTTAAGGAAAATATTAACTAAGTAATAATGTAAACACAAAACTACCAATCTTCACATAACATTAAGAAATCATCAAGACTTTCCTTCTTCCTTGTGGTCGCACTTTGGCAATAGCTATTTTTTTCGATGGTGACATGAGTCATTGACTAGTTCCTCCTCGCTCGGGGTACCTCTTCTAAACCTCATTTTGTGTTGCATCAAGGACAAAGATCTTATCGGGGAGGGAGATGTAATGCCAAAATTTTCCAAATACTTCTCGATAATGGACAAATATAAAAAAAATCAAGATAATTTAAATTTAAAGAAATATATAAATAGCATATGTATAGAGAGATAGATCAACTGTAGACACCAAATTTGTGTCTTACGACCCCTTGTGACCCGCATCGCATTTCGCAACCTAACCTCACCACCTAAACCTTACACAATTATTTATTAATTATCTTATAATTAATAAATCCACATCGCCATACTTGCCACCTCATGTCGCCACCTCATCATGACCTAGTCTTAACCCTAAACTAACCTAATTAAGACCTATAACTTGGTCCAAATCCACACCTATGACTAATTACTCCTTACCCGCACCAAAAACCAACTTCATAATGACTTGACCAAGCCCGCAACCAATCCCTCGGAAGAAAAGGAGGGAAAGCTGGCTATTTTACCAAAAATAGCCCGCTTTGACCTAACCGATACCGGTTCCTACTCGACCGCCGTCGGTTGCGTAACCGCCATCGGTTCCCCGTAAATGACCACTTCCAACCAAAAACAAAGGATCGGATTTTCATTTGATCGAGAGAAAGAGAAATCATCGAAAGGATCCGGATTTGCTTGGCCGAGTAGAGACAAGTGAAGAAACAGGAAGAGTTTGCAGAGAAGGACATCAAGCCCAAGACTACAACTGAATAACCAGAGCCCAGTAACACTCATCCGAGCATCAGAAGAGGAGATAACTCATCTTGGATTGTCAGATCATCCAACTTGGGTCCTGTCTTCATCATCACAGTCCTGAAACCTGCATCTGCATCAGGGACGAGTAAGTAGTGTTTTATATGTTTCTAAGCACCATTTTCTTGAGCCTGTTGATTAATAGTAATCATAAGTTTATTCCTAGATCTACTACCAGCAACATACTGCACTTAACCTTCACCCACACATCCTGATATTGCCCAGAAGGCCATTTTACCACACTCTGAGTCTTCCCTATCCTCCCATCATTCCCCTCAGCCATCCCCAATCTTAATAACCCCACAATCACCTTACAACTAACCTCTATCCGAAGCACTTAGATTGCTGACCCTACCGGTATCGTTCATCCCCTACCGGCAAGTGGTTCTCTAACCGTGGTCGGTTACCCAGCTGACCGCGCGTCGGCCACCGTGACTTATACCTCGAAACCTTTTTCTCGCCTATTTGCCACCTAACAACCTTAGATCCAGTCATGTTTATCCTCTAACTCAACTCGAACGTATCAACGACGATCAAAGAATCAACAAACAACGTGACGATTTATTATTGATAATTTAGCTTCTATTGCTTTGTAACGAGATACCTAAATCGTGATTTTGCAATAGCTTTCTTTATTATCATTTGTTTTAATTCGTATTAAAAGGGGAACTGACCACCTTCGAAAGGAAGTTTTATATTTCCTGGGCCTAAGGCAGATCCCTCATTTATTGTCTAATTAAAATCTTGTGGTCTTGTATTCTTACTTGCAGGTAGTCCTTCCAAGACAAAAAGGAGTTCTTCGCAGTTGATCTGATCTTTCTCTACGGTACACGCACACCATCTCAACATTCAATAGGTATTCCTCCTAGCCCTAACCCTTATTTGTTTCTCAAAGCAATGATAGGATAGAAGCAAGTCTATTCTGCAGAGCCGAAACATTCCGTGTGAAACATTTTGGCACGACCGGTGGGACCCATTTCGGGTTTCTGTTATTCTTGCTTGTTTTTCGTTTTAGGAAGCATACTTGTTGTTGTTGTTTTTGTTATATTTAGTAAAGAATTTGTCTTGCTTTCCTAGTTTCGCATTAGTGAAAGTCATCTTATTTGCTTCATCGAATATCATTTTCGATTTGGGTTTAAAACATGTGCATTACATTCTTGCTTGCTATTTTCAATTCTAGTGAACATAGACTAAGTAACAGGTCGTACACGTGGGGGTGATTTCCACGGTATTGATAGGAAATTAATCTTACTTTCACTGCACAACACATACCGAATCACTTCACAATTAACACAACAGCTCAAAACATCCCCCCTTTTCCGCGGTATTCCTCCGCCCGATTGAGGTAACCTTATAAGCCAAAACAAACTTGACATTTCCCCTAAGTCTTTTGTTTAGGATTGACATCATTCCGCGTCTAAAGGCATAAGCCCACAATAATTAAAATTAACCCTAGGGTTAGTCTCTGGATTTTCGTGTGCATCTTGCTTGTTTTCAATTCTGTTTTTTCTGTTATACACTATCTTCTGTGATTACCTTAGAACAATTTGATAAATGTGCTGAGCGTTGTTAACAATCAAATCAGCAGCTTCTTATATTTTCTTATACTAGTCTTATTACACCGACATCGGTTAATCGACCGACGCGTCGGCTATAGTCTAACCGACATCGGTTATCGAATCGATATCGTTATCGTTCTTTTACAGCCTTCGACAAACCAAAGAACCTACCAATTTCACCATTCGAGTCTATTTCGTTCTCGATAGATTGAAACCCTACTGTGTACACATTTCCATGGTTGTTATCACTTGAAAGCAAGCCGCCGCCATGGTTTCACATGCTTGCTCAGTGCCATTGCCTCGAATCACCCCCTTCACATTCTCGTGGGGAATCCTACGGACACCGGCCGAGGTTCCTAAAATTCTCGTGGGAGATAAAGAATTTGCCAAATTTCGGATGCTAATCCTAGCAGGCCTGACAATACTATTTGTCTCATGCCCTGACTATACACCGACGGTCAACTCCTTGTTGGCATGCCTATCAACAAGATAGCTGCTCATTTAGCCCCTTCTCCGCCTGATAACTCCACTTTGCCTTCCGCATCCTTAGTCCCATTGCCTACCTCAGCAGCTTCAGGGGTTCATACGGCACAGATTGGCTTTCCTTTGGTTAATCTTGGGCCCAACATGTCATTACCGCCGACTGCTCCTACCTCATCTCTCTTGCAGACTGCTCCGTTCATGACTTGCTCTCTGCCACCTATCCACACGAGCTTTCCTTCTCAAGCTCCGCCCACCTTTTCATTTCCACACACATATCCGGTAACCTCAACAGCTTATATAGGACATCCCTATTCGGTTGCCTCAACACATTCGTCCTCCATACCTTATCAACATTTAACCCCACCATTGTCTAGCGGTGGCCCTTGGCCCAATTTGCCTCCGTTTACCACAACCATACCATCATCTCATCCAACTTCTGATTTAATTAAACAAATGATGGACAAAATGCAAAATTTGGAGGCTTCTGTTTCAGGAAGTCGTAGCGCCTTGACATACGAGCAAGTTTGTCGGGAACCTATCCACCCTTCAGTCCCCCTTCATTCATATCCTCCTCAATGGGAATTACTAAAGTTTACCCGCTTTAACAGTAAGGAGGACCCTCAACAACACTTGCGATCATTTAGACATGCCTGCTATCTGATTGCTCACGACGACGCTTTACTACTCCGCACCTTTCCCATGTCCTTTATCAGACCCGCCTTGAGTGGTACAAGTGCTTTAACCCAAAGACTCAATCTTCTCTTTTAACCAGCTATCCCAATCTTTCTTGGATCATTTCTCCATTAACATTGCCAAGAAAGTATCTATCACCGACCTCTATGCCATCCGACAATTTGAGGACGAATCTATCGCAGATTTCGTTGGACGATGGCGGGGCCTTATCAACCAACTTATGTATGCCTTGCCTCAAACCAAACTTATCGAATTGTTTACGCGGGCCTGCACTAAGCACATCTCTCCTACCGTCCAAATTCAAACTTTCCGTACATTTGACGAGGCCTTTACTATGGCTCGAAAACTAGAGGTTCGAGCCTTAGAGGAAGAGAAATTGTAGTTACGCAACAAAAACCCCACTTTCCGAACCCAAGATTCCACCAACAAACCTAACACCACCAATCCTCACCCATCGATTGCTTCGAAATCAAAAGGGGCCGTGCACGCGGTGATGGTAAAATCCTAACCACCGTCTAATACCCCGCCAAAAACCACCTATAAGTATAAAGCAGAGCCCATCAACCACACTCCCTTGGGAGAAACATATTGTGTGATATTGGAAAAATCGCTCAAAGCAGAGCCATTACCTTACCTCCTCCTATTAAACCTCATTCCGGGTTTGATTCCACTCGCGCCATACCTTCCTGAGTACAAAGAAAATGACTTTGTTAACTTCCACCGCGTGAAGGGACACAATCATGAGAACTGCAAGATGTTGAAAAACATAGTGCAGGAAATGGTTGATGCGGGGGATATAGCCCTTGATAATCCTAACGCCCCTGCTAACCGAAATTTGAAAATATTCAACAAACCATTCCCGAATCATTCTTCTAACAGTAAACTAAACCAAGATATCTTAGCCGAGGAGAGTGTTCATGAGATCCATGCAGTCTTCGATTCCCAACCAAAGACCTCTATCAAACAAATTCTGAATCAAACCTCTTCACTAACGCAGGAAACCGAACCCCCTTCCTCGCCATCAAGACAAACTGAAATCCTTGCCATTCCTTTATCCATCAAGGAATTAACTGCCCAGAGTTCCCTTCTCACAAATGAGCCTTCATATACCACATCCTTGCAAGACTGTGAGTGGATGTTATCTAATTTATCTATTTCCCAAACGTCTCCTTCTACCATTCTTGTTGCACAAGAGGAAGGCTCGCCACTTCTTTTGTCATCCTTAGACGAGAAACCTCTTGAACCGACATCACCACATTCTTTAAACATGACAGATCCTCTCAAACACGCCCTCCTACCTATTAGTCCTTCATCACCTAAATCTTTTCAGCAACCGGTTGACCTCTTAGTGCCCATCGATACAGTGCCTCATCTACCCCATGCATCACCCCCACAGTGGACCGGAATCACAACCCACCTTTCTTCCATACAAAAGTTCCTATTCACACGTGAGGACTGTCATTCCCAGAAGATAGACAGGTCCTATGGGAACGTTTGAGTACGCCATATTCTACTCAAATGCAAATGACCGATCCTGATGCCTCTACCATATACCCGAAGTGTTTACAGAAGCTTAAAATGCCTATGTCCTCATCTTCACCCCCCTCATCTCTACCAAATACCTCATCCACTTCTATTAACCTAACCAAATCTTCCCCTACGCTTGGGACCTCACCCATACCTAGTCTAACACACCCACCTAAGCGGCTTGATTTATCTAAAAATAAAGCCGTCCATCCCATTAGGAGACAGACTCAATCTCCTCAATCTATGCCGCTAACACAACTAAAACCCTCGTCGTCACACCTACCTTCCATATTGGGACCCCATCCCTCTACCTTACATCAATATATCATACCTCCTGCGTTTTCTTTAAAGCGACCTACGCTTCTCGCGCACCCATAGAAATCCAAGGGTATAGCAACACCGTCACCCCGCGTATCCTGTCCACCTATCAACCATAAACAAATTCCATCATCAAAATATTTGTTTTCTGTCACTCCCATATCTCCGTGGTTGTTTTCTGATACCACATCATCTGTGGCCTCATCATCCAACCAGCTAAACATAGCTTCTACGTCAAAGAAACCACGGTTAGTTAAAACCCATTATCAAAACTCCTTGGCTAAACCACCCCCCATACAAACCAACCACACCACGTCATCACCAGAATCGACCCAGTCAATAGCCTCATTTTCCTCTGACTTTGACCCACTCAAAGGGTCTTACGCCAAAATCCTTGCTATGTTGGTAGAGAATGCGACCATTTCCCTACCCCCACTTAGACCTTATGATCCATCTAAACCTCGACCTATAGGTTACGATGAGTCTAAAATCTGCACTTACCACCGCACACCAGGACATGACGTAGAGGGATGCAAAGCGTTGAAAGCCATACTTCGTCAGTCACCTCTCTCAGATAGAAAAGTTAAGAAAGACAACTTACGAAGAGAGAGACCTTTAGCTTCAATTCCCTCTCCTATACCACCTGTCCCCGCCTCACCAAGATCTATCATTATTACAGCCCCACCTCTCGAAAACCATGACATATCCCTACCATCTTCCTCCTCTCGTATTCACGATATCAATATGATTAGTGTTGCTACTCGAGGGCAGAAAAACAATGGGAAAGTGAAAGAAAACACACCTGCGGCATCTCTTTCTCCGTCCACCATCCCGATTGCACCACCACCTAAAGTGGTTATTCGCGGACCCGCCTATCCCGTCTCTAATGGCATTGCCCACCGAACTATGATCAAACAGCTTCACCAATCACCTATAAAAATGACACTGTATGATCTCATTCAGACTTCTGAATCTCATCGACAAGCTCTTGTTGAAATCCTTCAAGGGATAGAAGTTTTACCTAATGAAACCTTTCTGTTACCTCTATTCTAACACCCAATCACATTGCTTCACTCACCAAACAATCTATCTCCCCAACCACTTCTGTCTCTGTACAGCAAGCCGCTGCTGTCAGTTTCTCCGAAGATGAAATTATCGACTTTGGTGCCGAAGATCCTGACCCTGCTCTTTTCATCTCAGCGTACGTTCGGGATATTCGGGTACGTCGTGTTATGATTGATGGGGTGCTAGCCTAAACATCATCTCTTCAAAATCCTTCCAACAAATGAATATCCCTTCTAGTTGCATGTGTGCCAACCCCATCATGTTGCGATCATTCAATGATGCTATTACTTCTACTTTAGGCACCGTGATCCTTAACATTCGTGTAGGACCACGTACTTTACCCGAACTCTTCTATGTCCTTGAGGGAGAGTTCCAATACAATATGTTGTTAGGCCGCCCTTGGATCCGGGCTATGGGATGCATTCCCTCCACCTTACATAGATGCATAAAATTTGAGTATGAGGGGAAGTCCTACACCGTAAAAGCTGATCCTCCCCCCTTCAAAACTTGTAATATGTTGTATCGCCCTAATGATGTACTTGTACCAGTCAAGACACCCGTTCATCCAACCCAGCCATCTACTTCCGACGCACCTACACCTTCAACCAATGAAACCGCCGTTACAAATATTACTTCCTTTCCCGCAGATAACATCCCAACCTCCGACCCCTTAGTAGATGTTTTTCAATGCCTTACGCTGGGGGAGTACCGCCTATATAACGTTAGCGCTTTCCATACCCCGCAGGAGTACGTACAGTTACATGCACATCCCACCTACGACCGTCGCGTGGGGGAGGTAATCTCTTGCGGACCACCCCATTGCCGCACCAACCTAACGTATGGGGGTGTTGACGCGTCCTCCGTTACCCCTGAACCTCCTCTTGGTGTGGTCCCCTTCCAATCCGATTTTCAATACTTGACAAATCATCGTTTCGCCCTCACCTTCTTGACTCGCTGTGCTTGGAAAGGCTTTGGTTTTGGTCTTTATGAACAAGGCCGACATACACTCATTCCCGTGACTACACGCAAACACAATGATCGCAGTGGTCTCGGTTTTCCTGGAACACTTACACCGGAGAAACCTCGTGTCAGTTGTATCCTGGAGGATGACGACATCACCCCTACCAAACCATCATCACCCATTTTTCCATCATCACCCACAGAGTCGATAGACCCTGAATCTATCCCTCCTAACTTTTTTTTTTCATAAATGCTATCTTCATAGGTCCTCTCACTTATCAACGCGATAATGAGGACCCATCTTCTCTTCCCCTTCTGTATCTAGACATGATCGAAGAGGATTCGCCTTCGATTAATGTTGTTGAGTGCCAGGATGACGACTCCATCCTCACTTACCTTGGGGCGGATGACTCCTATATTCAACGCGCCTTACCGTCTGAAACTCAAACCATGTTGAATGAGTCGACTATAGAAATCAACATCCACACAGAGGAGGATCCTCACATTGTGAAGATCGGACAATCCCTTAACACATCAGAACAAGCCACCTTTACTACCTTTCTCTATATCTCGCAACCAAGCTTTCGCTTGGTCCTACGCTGACATGCCAGGAATTGATCCTACTATTGCCGTCCATAACATCACCCTAAACCCCGATTCCAAACCAATCAAACAAAAACTGAGAAAAATGCATCCACACATTGCCCTCTTGGTCAAAGAAGAGCTTCAACGACTTCTTTTCGTTTCCTTCATCTTGCCTATTGACTATCCTCAATGGATTTCTAACATCGTACCTGTCAC
This sequence comes from Taxus wallichiana var. yunnanensis, assembly GCA_018340775.1. Lineage (NCBI taxonomy): Eukaryota > Viridiplantae > Streptophyta > Pinopsida > Cupressales > Taxaceae > Taxus > Taxus wallichiana. Next base: position 147,923,320 of record CM031238.1, on the reverse strand, counting down.
TAAAGCGACGGGGGGACTTCGGATATGCACGGATTTTCGAGACCTTAACCTCGCTTGCCCCAAGGATGACTTCCCCCTCCCAAGTATTGATCAACTTGTTGATCTCACTACGGGCCATGAAATGCTTTCTCTCATGGATGGTTTTTGGGATACAATCAGATTTTGGTAGCCCCGGCCGATCAACATAAAACTGCCTTCATAACTCGTTGGGGAACCTTCTGTTATCGTGTCATGCCATTTGGCCTTAAGAATTCTGGTGCGACCTATCAGCGGGCTATGACTTACATTTTTCATGACATTATGCACACTATCCTTGAAGATTATGTCGATGATCTTCTTGGCAAATCTAAACATCGCAGTGAACATCTCGATGTTTTAACCATTATTTTCGATCGCCTGTTGCAATATTCAGTCCGGCTTCAACCAAAGAAATGTGTCTTTGGTGTTATTTCGGTAAAACTTCTTGGCTTTATCGTCTCTTTGCGTGGCATTGAGGTCGATCCATCTAAAGTCAAAGCTATCCTAGAAATTCCCCACCCAAAAACCTCAAACAATTGCGTAGTTTGCAGGGTAAACTTCAATCCATCCGGCGTTTCATCTCCCAACTCTCGGATCGATGTCAACCTTTTCATCACCTTCTTAAAAAGGACATTGCCTTTCAATGGAGTGAAGAGTGTCACCAAGCCTTTGAAGCTCTCAAATCCTATCTCTTGCAGCCACCCGTGCTTATTCCACCTCAGGATGATCGTCCTTTCTACCTTTACCTTTCTGCCACTGACCATGCTATAGGAGCCATGCTCGCACATCGGGACTCGACACGTCGAGAACAAGCCGTTTATTATATAAGTCGTACTCTCATGGATTACGAGACTAGGTATACACATGTAGAAAAATTGTGCCTAGCCCTATCATTCGTAGCCACCAAACTCCGACATTACCTCCTGAATCACAAAACTTTTGTCATCACCAACACGGACCCCATTCATTATATGTATGCCAAACCACATCTAAACCAACGCATCGCCCGATGGCTTATGCTCCTCGCTGACCTCGACCTTGATTTTGTACAATAGAAGTCAATCAAAGGACAAACTATTGCGGACCAACTTGCGGAGGCCCCTTTACCTGGGGAACAATTCACCAATTTTAATTTCCCGACGAACTCATCGCCACTCTTTCACTCAGGGAAGAGTCGTATCAAATGACCCTCTTCTTCGATGGATCTAAATGCCAGGCGCGGAGGAGCCGGCGTTGTTCTCATTCCTCTTGACGCTGAACCTATGCCGCTTTCATTCCGGCTTGATTTCCCCTGCACTAATAATACAGCAGAATACAAGGCCCTTGTTTTTCGTCTCCAGGTTGTGTTACACTTAGGTGTCAAATCCATTAATATTTTTGGTGACTCTCAATTGGTAGTCAATCAAGTTATAGGCATCTACCAATGTAAGAATGAGGAACTTCAAAAGTACAAACATTACGTGGATTCACTTTTGACCTCATTTACTCGTTATTCTATCCAGACCATTCCCGCTCCACTAACAAATTTGCGGATACTATGGCTTGCTTAGCCTCGCAAATTCCTACCTCACCAACCGACTCGACATATTCGTCTTGGTCAACAAATTTTTTTCCCCATCCTACTCATTTGGTTGTTTGTATGATAAATAATGTGTCTGGCTAATTCGCAGGATACCGGTACCACCAATTTCACGACTACCTTACAACCTCTGTTCTCCCACCTGACCTTACTAGTAATGGCAAACGTGATTTTCTTAAAAGTGTTTCTCGTTATGTTGTCATGGGGGGACTCCTCTATAAACGTGGCTTTGATGGCATCCTCCTTCGATGTCTAACTAGCGCGGAGGTCACCTATACCATCCAACAAGTCCACGATGGTATTTGTGGCGGCCATTTTAGTGGCCTTGCCGTGGCTAAATGAATCCTTCGCCTAGGTTATTATTGGCCTACTCTTAACAACGACTGCTACGAATATGTTAAGCGTTGTGTTATGTGTCAACAACATGCCAACCTTCAACATACTCCTAGCCATCTGCTACAGGTCGCACGAGATCTTTGGCCTTTCTCACAATGGGGTTTAGACCTTATTGGTGAGATTCACCCGACCTCTTCACAACGTCACCGTTGGATAATCACAGCAACCAAATATTACACAAAATGGGTGGAGGCCATTCCACTCATTTCAATTAAAAAGAAAAAATTGTCGAATTCATTAACCATCACATTATCTGTCGTTTTGGTATTCCTCATCGCCTAATAACAGATAATGGTAAATATTTTAAAAATAAGTTGTTACAAGACCTTTGTGACAACTTTGGTATCAAACTTAGTTTCTCATCACCGTACTATCCGCAGGCCAATGGTCAGGCTGAATCTTCTAATAAAACCCTAACCAAAATCCTCATGAAAGTTGTCAATGAGTCCAGAATAAATTGGCATGATCACATTCCCTTTGCCCTTTGGGCTTATCGTACTAGCATTCGTACCTCCAATAATGCCACACCATTTTCTTTGGTAGATGGTACCGAGGTTGTCTTGCCTCTCGAAATACAAATACCCTCCCTCAGAATATCTCTCCAAGATATTCTCACCAACGATGATTTCCGCCAAGAGCGGTTAGCCCAATTAGAGCTTCTTGATGAGCGTCATCTTATGGCTCTTGATCACCTTCAAATCTACCAAAAACGCATCAAGCGTGCTTATGATAAACGACTTCATGAGCGTACTTTTAAGGTTGGTGATCTTGTCCTCAAAGAGAATCAACATGTAACCAAACTAGAAAAGAGCAAACGTGGAAAATTTTCTCCTAATTGGATTGGGCCTTACATTATCACTCACACTTATGGATCAAGCACTTATCGTTTAGCTTCGCTTAATGGTAAACCTGAGCCTGAACCCCTTAATGCCTTGCATCTTCGACCATTCTACTGTTGAAATTAGTGTTATATCACTTCTTATCTACCTTACGCTCGTCCCTTGAGCTCATTTACCACCGCATACACTTTGTTTCTTCCATCTCAGAATCAAATCCAGCTCACATGGTTTGATTATCAACTCCGCTTAAAAGATGCCTTCCCATTTTTAGTCTAGTCCATGACTTAAAATTATCAAAATGACACATTCTTAATTAAAACACTTATGGGATTTTCTTGAGTCAAACTTCCTACAAAAACTAGATGCTTTATGCCCAACGGACATCTAGACCTCTAAATTATACAATAGACTGCTCCCTTGAAGGACAGCTATATGCCAAACTATTTCTACTATTATATATAGACTGCTCCCCCGAAGGACAGCTATACATAAACACCGCATCTGCTACTATAAATAGACTGCTCCCTTGAAGGAAAGCTATACACATTCATCCTTTATCAGAAGCTTCTCGCATTGATCTGCTTCGTGAAAGACCTCAAGAACAAAAAAATACATATCCCATGTAGACTTCCCGCATCGATCAGTCTATATCCAGAAAAATAAAATAAAAATAAAAGCAGTATTTCAAAACACTTTTGAGTCATGGACTTGTCTATTTAGGTTTGGTTCTCTTTTGTCAGAATAAATCATCTTATAATAAGTTCTCTGCACCCTCGCCCACATCAACCACCTCACCTCACCATTTTTCAAAGCAACAAAACTCAAGGTACGTGACGTATATCCAATATATTGTGATTGTACCACTCTTTTCACCTATCGACTTCTCGCCTATGCAAGGTACCTAGGGATTCAAGCTCATCCTACATTAATATGTGGTTTTTTTAGCTCTTCTCAATTACGGGACACTCTCGCCTCTTTTTCTCGGCTCTAGGATTGTGTGTTGACCTTAATCAGGACACGATTCCCTACTACTTGGGAATGCTAACTTTCGCTTTACCCTACCAACACCAACAACATTACCCTACCAACATCAAATTTTTACTGACCAACAAATTTCCTAACCACAACCAACTTGCCTGAATTCACCTCTCCCTGATCCTAAGGGAGAACTACATCGGTCTAAGGCCCTTCCTTGCTTTGTGCAATGGGCTATGTAGGCAGCACTTAGGAGACATGGGGTCTCCCAAGGTTAGCTCGACCATCCCCTACCTTACCCTATCATGTGTTGTCAATATAAATATTTTTTGTGTATTTCTATTTGCCAACATTCCTCTTTATCCTTTTTTAAAACAAAACAAAAACAACATTCAAAACACAACCATTCTTATTATTATCATCACTCAAAAGAACATACATCTTTAGTTTTATTTTAGATGTTAAACAAATACATCTTCTCTATCATCGACTCGCAGGTCGGCATCCTTATTTATTCTTATATTCCTATGAAGTTCACTCAGACCCTTACACCTCCTCCCGAATCAGGTGGTGATCGTGATCGTCGATGCCCCTCCGTGGGCCTCTCCATCCTCAAAGGTGCCACTGCCATTGGTTCCTCCCATTGATCCGCCAACATCTCCTGTAACATATGAATACGTCCTCTTGCGTGGAGAAATCTTTCCTCCAATCTCTCCACTCGTAATTGTGAAGCCTCTAACAATCCCATTGTCTCATTCACCTGTGTTTGAAGCTGGCAAGCCAAATCCTGTAGACGATCTCTCTCTGCTGTAATCACAGCTATGTCAGGGCGCTCATGTGCACCTCGCAGCTCTGCTACCCACCATACTCTATATGCCTCTGTCGTTCCCGCATCCATAAACCTACGATCGGCTGCTATCTCTTCGGCCCTTCTGGAGGTGTAGGCCGGGGAGGTGAGAAGCCTACCTCGGCATCGATCCTCATGTATGGTCTATATGTCATCGGTATATCCTGAACGAACCCAAATTTTCACCACACGCAATCTAGAGGAATCCTCTCGTACTCACCCGGCCTATGCCCCGCGATCCACCTCAATCGCTCTACACCCTCAACTCCTCGGCCTATGTGCTCTGTCACCATATAATTTCCGTCTGACCTCCAACAAATATCCGCAACAGTCACCATCTCCCATACCTATCTATAATACTCGATGTCATCTATCACGGCCTGGGATCTCGCTTCTTGTTCTGTCTGGACCCATCGTCTGAATCCCAACCTTTGCACTCCTGTCTCTCCCGACTCAATGGGTCGGCCTATTGGACGCACACAAACAATATGCTCATAGGCCCAACAATGTAATAAGTACGAACAATCCAGTGTCGTCCTGTGTTTTCACTTGCATGCCCATAAACCCCTATATAACTCTGCCAGATATGCGGGTGCCCATGCGAATGTCACACTCATTTCTATCATTTCCCAAATAACACTCATCAATGCTTTGGGAAATCTTCCACCTTCCGCCCTCGGCAATGCATAATACCCCACCGCTATCATTAATAGCACGGCCAACCTTGTTTCCTCAGGGTGTGTTGCATACATTGTACCATATGTAAATGATAAACCTCGTTGTGTCAAATCTCGTGCGGTGAAATTTGACCAAATATCGTTATTATCGCTGCCCGCCTTGCTACTGACAACGCCGATACACTATTTTTCCTATCATTGGGAGTCTCAAAATATGGAAAACATCTTCCAAAGTCACTGTCATCTCCCCTGTTGGCAGATAGAAGGTATTCTTTTCTGGATTCCATCTCTCAATCAATGCCTGCAACATAGCATGGTTACGCGCGATTCTTGAATAATAGCAGATTCCACTTAATCCCAACCGATTTATCAATGTCCATTTAGCTGGTGTTACATCCGCTCGGATTCGTGACAACAACGCTGGCACAGTATCATTCATCCTTAACCTTGCTTCTGCCTGCATACATCAAAACGACACATAATTATTCAAAAGAACAAATCTCTACGGGTTTTTTCTCAAAATCTGGAAACCCTTACAGTAACCGATAATGGTTATGAATAACCGATACCGGTTTACTAACCGATACCGGTTACTTCTAAATGATACCGGTCACTGTCAAAAATATACCTACCCTGCTTAAAGCATACACCTACGATAATTATTTTGCCCGTTTACTCCTATTTATACCTAAAAACATACATGCCCACCCTGTTTACCTGCCCCGTAGCACTCATACCATCCCCAACCCTTGCCTATCACCTTTTTTCTAATCTTTACCCACTTACACTTCTTTCATACTATTTACAAACACATGCAAGAATCAAATTACAACCAAACAATTTACCTCTCCGGATGCAGCAGCTTGGGGCGGAACATGTCTTCCCCCTCGTCCCTGCCTGCTGGATGCTTCTCCTCGTTCAGCCATGTTCACCACCCTCTTCAAATATAACTTGTCTTTCTGCCTTCTGAATCTCAGCCCACGCTCACTTCACCTGTCTCTTTCCTCCTTATCACTCAAATTCTTTCATGCAATTACCTGTAGCAGTTGTCAAACAGTGTCGCATTCGCATATTTAACGTGTTTCATGACTCTAAAAATAAGAATGCTAAAAATAAGAACTTAAGTTCCCAACCCAGCAGTTTTATTTTTAGGAAAATCATTCTTGCATAACCGATATCGGTTACATAACCGACACCGGTCATATAGCTACCGACATCGGTTACATAACCGATATCGGTCATGTGCCCCCTTGTTGCTTAAACCTAAGTCGTTTCTTCATTTTTACAAATTTTTGTGGCGCCCGTCCCTTTTTCCTGCATGAACAACACCATTATCCATATTTTTCATTAAATCCATATCTCATCACAATTTCATCAACATCATCTATCTATCTTACAACAATAGCCAAGCCATCAACAAACGATATCAAAAACCATCAATCTAACACCATTTGAATCCAACTTAATAGCTACATACATTCAATTTCATAAAACCAGCGACAAAACATACAACATTTCATAATACAACATGTCAACTAAACTCATCATTTATATCTACATACATACATCCCATCAACAAAAGACATCAACATCATTAATATATAACACCATGTAAATCAAACTCATCATACATTAAATATCACAAAACCATTTTCAAAACACTTAACACATTTTTACGCACAACATGTGGGTCAAATCATCATATCTATATATATAAAAAGTTTCAAATATACAACGTGCCCTACATCGGGGCCTCTCGTGATCTCATAAATACAACAAAGCCGCACGCAGCCGCAATAATCACAATAATCTCGACTCGCTCTCGCAGCGGTATCAGCTCACAGCCAGATATCTGACAACCCGTACTCGGCTCGCGCAGCGGTATATACAATAAATGAATGAATGAATAAATGAATACATAATATCTAGGCACGCAAGCCTCTATAACCATAGCCGGTTCGCGAGACCGGTGCCCATATCAATGAACAATACAAAATATGCGGGGACCCTCGGCTCTCTCCACCGCCCCTGCCCGTCTCGCTCTTGGTCCACTGTCCTCGTGCCTCTCGCCTCCTACCTGTCACAGACCCACCGACTGTGGCTGCACCTCCCTGAGATCTCTGGCTCCGAGAGGTCTCTGCTCTATGTGCCGTATATGGCTGATAATCAGCCCTAGTACCATCAAGAACATCCTGATAGTACCGGGCCTCCGCTCTCGCCTCCATATAATGGTCGCGTGCCACCATACCATAGCTGGGCTGGCTGGTCCCTCGACTCCTACTACCAAGTGCCCCCCGTGTACGCTAGTGCAGTGCCGCTAGTGGTGGTGCTGTGGGTGTGGTGGTACTGTACTGCGCTGGCGTGTGTGCGGTGCTGCATTTGGTGGTGCCTATGGCTGTGGTGGTACTGTGCTCGAGCTCGTGCTCACTGCACATGCACGAGGCAAGGCTAGCGCCCGTAAGACACCTATCGTGCTGCTCGGCAGCAGCAAGCTGCCCCTGTAATAACTGTACCTGCCCTCTGAGCTGGTCCCTCTCTGCTCTAACAGCCGCTAAGTCTGGCTGTGCGGGCTGTGCTATCCTCGCAGCTCTCTCTCCGGCCCACCAAACCAAAAATGCTCCTGTGCAGCCAGCATCATCTATGGTATCATCTGCCGGCCTCTCAGCAACCCAATCTGGGTCCACGGGCTGTGGTGCAGGTAGTGGAGCCTCTACATCATCCCTCCGGTACTGAGGGAAGTGAGGGGGCTCATCCTGTCGTAGCCCCATCTGCCTGCGTACCCTCTCCAGGGGTATCCTCTCATACTCTCCCGGCCTCCGTCCCGCTATCCAGAATGTATACTGGATCCACTGCAACTATCCTCGGGCTCCTCCGTGAGGGTGATGACCTCTATAAGGTCTCCATACAACATCTAATGCTGTCAAGCCCTCTAACATATGTCTGTAATAAGTGACGTCCCGCCCTGCAAGCACTGCTCGTGGCTGGCCCACGACCCCCAACCACCTCTGAAAGCCATATCTATAGATGACTGTGGCCATGGTGTTGGGGCATCCCCTACTTGGTCTAATGCATACGATATGCTCATACGCCCAACAGTGTAGTAAAAACGTCGAGCAAATCCCGAATCGCCTCATCCGGCGATAGCCCCACAGCTCTCGGTATAACTGCACCAGGTATACTGGTGCCCAAGCATAACATGTGTGCTCCTCCACCATCTCATGTAGCACACCCATAAATGCCCATGGAAAGCGGCCTCCTCTCGAGTCCGGGAGGCGAAGCGGTGATCCGATCATCATTAGCACGGCAAGCCGTGTCTCATGGCGGTGGGCTCGATACATATATCCCATACGCGATACTCACGCCGTGATATGTCGAGAAGCGCATTGCATCCCGAATACGTGTAGGATGATGTCCATGGTTGTCTCAACGTCAACCTGAAAGACTGCCTCTCCATCAATCGGTAATCAAAGGATGCGATACACATCCTCCAATGTGATGGTCATCTCTCCAGTCGGGAGATGGAACACATTGGTCACCGGATCCCATCTCTCGATGAGGGCGACCATCAAACTATGATCCTGTCAATCGCTCTGTATCGCTGGACTCCACCGAGTCCCACCTCGCGCATGATACCCCACTGCGCTGCGGACACGTGTGGCCGCATCCGTCTCAACAAGGGGGCATCTGTCCTCCCGCATCGTCACCGCCGACGTGCTGCCGCAAAATCAACTCACTACATTAGCCCTACTCTCTATCACAACATCTACTTATCCCCTCTATACCCCTTTTTTTTTATCCCCCCGACCACACCCCGACTCTCTAACAAACCCCTCTACCCACCTATATTCTACAATATACCCCAACATCTTCACACCCAACACACAAAACCCAATCATAAACAACACCACACAACCCAACACGCCATCCCCAACAAGAACTTAACACCCAAAACCACCACAAAACGACGCAACAAAATAGAAAATCCTGCCTAGGGACCGGTACCGGTCACCCTTAACCGACCCCGGTCCCCTTTCCACCGACACCGGTCCAATCCCGACCGACACCGGTCACCAACAAACCTGACCTGCCCAAGAATTTCGCGACCGATGCCGGTCGCTTAGTGACCGGCATCGGTCACTGGAAAATTCCCGAGCCGAACCCGACGCGGCTACCCCATTCCCTTTTTTCCTATTTCTCCCTCTATACCCACCCAAACACCCTAAAAACCTACCCACCCAGCCGCCTTGGCCTATTTAACCTATCTACCCTCTCCTTTTTTCAAATAACTTCCATTTATTAAGTATTTTCTAAAAATCTAGCATTCCTACCCAAAACCCAAATACAACATAAAATACTCAAATCCACACAATGATGGGTTTCGAACCTACCGGTACGACGACACGTCGTCATGGTGGGATGGGTGGTGGTGGTCCAGCTGGTCCAGCCCCTCCTGCTCCTCCTGGCTGTGCCATAGCTCCACCTCTCCTCTGCTGGGTCCTCCACCAATCAACTGTTGCCTCCTACTCACTCGGGCCCACTAATCACTCACTCCTCCACTCAAATAGCGCCACCTCACCCAAAAATGCTCCAATCTCACTAATCCACCTCAGACAACCCAAATCGGTTTTCAAATTGCAAATGTGACAATGACAGGCCGTATTTTTCTTTTTATAGGTTTTTGACCTATAACCGATATCGGTTTTATTATGCCCTAAGGAACCGGTATCGGTCCCCTAACCGATATCGGTCATAGATAATCGACATCGGTTTTATTCCAAATTTTCCCCAATTTCTGCCCCTATTTACTAATCGCCCTTTCTCACAAACATCGCCTATATCCACCTTCGTTGACAACCCTTTGTTAACTTCATTGGCCTGACCCAAGGCCGCAACCAACCTATTTGGCCCGACCCACGGCCGCAACCAACCTATTTGGCCCGACCCACGGCCGCAACCAACCTATTTGGCCCGACCCACGGCCGCAACCAACCTATTTGGCCCGACCCACAGGCCGCAACCAACCTATTTGGCCCGACCCACGGCCACAACCAACCTCTTTGGCCCGACCCACGGCCGCAACCAACCTATTTGGCCTGACCCAAGGCTGTAACCTACCATTTGGCCCGACCCACGGCCGCAACCAACCTCTTTGGCCCGACCCACGGCCGTAACCTACCATTTGGCCCGACCCACGGCCGCAACCAACCCATTTGGCCCGACCCACGGCCGTAACCTACCATTTGGCCCGACCCACGGCCGCAACCAACCCATTTGGCCCGACCCAAGGCCGCACCTAACCATTTGGCCCGACCCAAGGCCGCACATCACCATTTGGCCCGACCCACGGCCGCAACCAACCCATTTGGCCCGACCCACGGCCGCAACCAACCCATTTGGCCCGACCCAAGGCCGCACCTAACCATTTGGCCCGACCTAAGGCCGCACCAATTAAATACCTTGCCCACAATCCACATTTTATTTTATCCACCCATCATGTAACTTTTGTTCACTCGAGCTCACCTGTTCATGTTTTAGCATGATTAGGGTCCTTGACTTGATCTGTCGACCAACTTTTCATAGACTTAGACCGTGACGTTTATCTCAACCAAACCATCCATTTGGTACTGCCGAACATGCCCAAACGTTCCTGTACCTTACCCGTTATATACCCTGGAGCTACTTCCTATGCCTTGGATACCAGGACTATATCACCCTTGTTTGGATAAACTATCGACCTTTGCCTATGAATTGCTTGTTTGCTCTTCAAATCATGTACCCTGGTCGCACTACTGCATGTCAACGTGCATCTGCTTCCTTGGACCTACCCCACCATCTTACCGTTATCTCAACACCATTTACCCTTTATCAACCCTATCCCTCGCTTTCACGTTACCTCAATCGTGATAGATTTGAGGGGATTACCTATACCCTTAACAGGTAACCACTTCTTATTATTGTCTGTGCAGCTTTACAAAACAAACTACACGACAATAAGGGGCTAATGTAGACACCAAATTTGTGTCTTACGACCCCTCATGACCCGCATCGCATTTCACAACCTAACCTCACCACCTAAACCTTACACAATTATTTATTAATTATCTTATAATTAATAAATCCACATCGCCATACCTGCCACCTCATGTCGCCACCTCATCATGACCTAGTCTTAACCCTAAACTAACCTAATTAAGACCTATAACCTGGTCCCAATCCACACCTATGACTAATTACTCCTTACCCGCACCAAAAACCAACTTCATAATGACTTGACCAAGCCCGCAACCAATCCCTCGAAAGAAAAGGAGGGAAAGCTGGCTATTTTACCAAAAATAGCCCGCTTTGACCTAACCGATACCGGTTCCTACTCGACCGCCGTCGGTTGCGAACCGCCATCGGTTCCCGTAAATGACCACTTCCAACCAAAAACAAAGGATCGGATTTTCATTTGATCGAGAGAAAGAGAAATCATCGAAAGGATCCGGATTTGCTTGGCTTGAGTAGAGACAAGTGAAGAAACAGAAGAGTTTGCAGAGAAGGACATCAAGCCCAAGACTGCAACTGAATAACCAGAGCCCAGTAACACTCATCCGAGCATCAGAAGAGGAAACTGCATCCAACTTGGGTCCTGTCTTCATCATCACAGTCCTGAAACTTGCATCTACATCAGGGGCAAGTAAGTAGTATGTTATATGTTTCTAAGCACCATTTTCTTGAGCCTGTTGATTAATAGTAATCATAAGTTTATTCCTAGATCTACTACCAAAGAACATACCGCACTTAACCTTCACCCACACATCCCGATATTGCCCCAGAAGGACATTTTACCACACTCGAGTCTTCCTATCCTCCCATCATTCCCTCAGCCATCCCCCAATCTTAATAACCCCACAATCACCTTACAACTAACCTCTATCCGAAGCACTTAGATTGCTGACCCTACCGGTATCGTTCATCCCCTACCGTAGCAGTTCTCTAACCGTGGTCGGTTACCCATGCTGACCGTGTCGGCCACCGTGACTTATACCCGAAACCTTTTTCTCGCCTATTTTCCACCTAACAACCTCAGATCCAGTCTTGTTTATCCCTCTAACTCAACCTGAACGTATCAACGACTAGTAACCGAACAAACAACGTGACGCTTTATTATTGATAATTTAGTTTCTATTGCTTTGTAACGAGATACCTAAATCATGATTTTGCAATAGCTTTCTTTATTATCATTTGTGTTAATTCGTATTAAAAGGGGAACTGACCACCTTCGAAAGGAAGTTTTATATTTCCTGGGCCTAAGGCAGATCCCTCATTTATTGTCTAATTAAAATCTGGTGGTCTTGTATTCTTACTTGCAGGTAGTCCTTCCAAGACAAAAAGGAGTTCTTCGCAGTCGATCTGATCTTTCTCTACGGTACGCGCACACCATCTCAACATTCAATGTATTCCTCCTAGCCCTAACCCTTATCTGTTTCTCAAAGGAATGATAGGATAGAAGCAAGTCTATTCTATAGAGCCAAAACATTCCGTGCGAAACATCAACTAATAAAATATAATTTAAAGTAAATGAATGAAATAAATAAATCCAATTCAATATATATATATATATATATATATAAAGGATAAAAGTAAAAGAATGGGAAGTGGTAGTGGAAGGGAGTTAAGGAGAGGTAGGTGGAATTTAAAAGAGGATGGTGGAGTGATGGTGGCTTTAGAACTGTCAATTTTGTAGGATATGGGCATCCTAACAAGGCACATTTTATATTTGACTAGAATGCCTCTAAGCAAGTGAACATGTATTGTTTGAGAAAATGCCTCAAAGACACATCTCCCTGTGGTAGTAATTATTTAAAACTATGCACAATTTTTTTTTGTTGAAAGGAGGTAGAAACCCCCAACCAAACATGGATTATTGGGTTTCCTCACGAGACAGTCACATTGTTTCTCCCATGCAGCAAACAGGTCTTCAACTTGGATCAACTAAATTTTCGTACATATTCCCAACGTGCAAAAATATGAGCTCCAGAATAAGGTATAGACATTCATCAAATCATAAAGATAGAGGAATCCATCAGATGTTCTAGTTCTTAATGCTTGGTTAGACATGTATGCAAATGTGGAAGCACAAGCTTGGAACTGTATGAAAAAATACCTCAAAATGTGTGGTTTTTCATGGAATGCATTGAGTTACAATTGTGTAAAAAAATGGTGTGCTTGGAGGGGTTGTTGGGCTTATCTAATAAATGTCTCAGCCAATTCCTTCTCATGGACTACCGTGAGTGACAGTATGCACAAAATGGATTTGTTGAAAAGGCATTTGAGATTCTAGAAAAGTACATATGGAAAGTGTAAAGCTTTCCTTCAGAGATGCAGTAGATCGTTCCTCCTATTCAACCCATGAATTGTGTGATAAATATGTTAAAAGGGATTTACAAACTTTCAACTAAATGCAATCAAGGGCATCCAACTCAAACCGATTCACCTTTGACAACTTCCCTTGGTCATGTGGAAAACATGAGCTTGAAACAGATAAGAGAAATCCTCCAAAGCACAATGGAGGATGGAAATTATTTTGTCAGTAATTGTAGTTGAATTTTTTTGGGTGGACATGTATGGAAAGCATTACTGAATATACGGCACATGAACTACGTGACAAAATACCTCAAAAAAGGTAGTCCCATGGAATTCCTTAATTACTAGAATATGCACAAATGGTTCTCTTAACGAGGTTGTAATACTTTGCAAGAATTTCCCCAACCAAATGTAGTATCATGGAATGCAACCATTTCTAGGTATGCACATTTTGGTTTGTTGAATTTTTTTTAGAAAATTTCAAGAAAATGTAAAATGTTGGATATGTGGGTGTGTGCAAACGGTTCGATGAAATTCCTTGCAGAGATGCAGAATTGAGCTCCACAATTTTCACCAATTCATTTTTCCCTCAAGCATGGTCTCCTTACCTTTATATTTTATAATTTTCTTATAGTTTGGTTCTTCATTTGCAATGTAATATAAATAATAAACCGTTGGGTGAGTATACAATTTGGCTCTTAATTAGAATGTTAGTGCGAAACGATAACACCCCACCTTGTCATTATGTTGTTGAATTTTGATTTGACAGTCAACCATTTTGCTACCACAACCTTATACATTGCTAGACCCAGCGTAGAAAAATTATGTATATGTGTCCATTAGTACTGGCGAGAACTAAATGAGTCCTCAAATAAAACAACCATTTTGGGTCTACCTTACAATTTAGAAAAATGCAAATTCTAGAGATGTGCAAAACAACTTAGTGTGCCTCATAAAAGAGATGTCAAGTGTCATATGTGTTCCTTGTTATGAGGAGAGTTGCATCAAGCTTTATATTGACCCCAATCGACCGTTTGCGCTCTCTTTGTCGCCCCTCTCAGAGCCCTATTACCCCATTTTGCATTTCTAGGAAGCTGCTAAAACTGAAACGTTGGGTTTCATTTTGGCTCGTTGTTTGAACCTTGAGAAATGAAATTCTTATCTGTCTTCGCAAATATCTAGTATTTTTAAAATTAAATTTCTTGGAACCTTCAGTTTAGGAAAAAACACTCTTCTTGATAGTTTGGAAAAGGGTTTTATAGGCCTTCGGTCATGGTTTTACAAGGTGAAACTGCACCAATTATGATCGGTGGCTCTAGAAAACACGTCGTCATTTGTGACATGTTTTCCTATTCTTAGTTTCTTAGACTTTGATGAGCTTTCCATATATAGGAGAGAATATAGGAATTGTTCCATTGCACGTTTATATATCAAAGGTCAGGTTTTGGATGACCCTAGAAAACTAGTCGTAATTTGTAAATTGTTCACCAATTCGATGTCCGTCAGTTCCAATGAATTCTTGGTATATATGAAGACACGTAGAAATTTACCCATTGTGTATTTATTCATCGGAAGTCAATTTTTGAATGTGGTTTCTTGGCCTTTGAGCCAAAATGAGATGTTTTTGCAACTAATAGAAAAATGTAAAATAAGGTCACGAGACCCTAACCAAGACAATAAACCGTTGTGAAAACTTGTGGAAACATATAAGTAACTATATGAAACTCTCTCATGTTGCTTGTGGTGTGAAATGTGACTTTTGAAAAAAATAGTGTTTCTCTCTCTTCCCTATCTATTTCTTCCCTATCTCTTTCTCTCTCCTTAGTTAAGAAATGAAGCGAAATGAATATATGTCTCTAACCCTCTCTTTTTTATTGCAAATTATTATTATTCTATAAATGGAAAACTAAATACCTTAATTATGATAGATTTAGGCGGATGCCATGCAAATGATTTATCATTGATTCCATGCTCACAAGGTTTCGTAGGATGTAAATACGATGGTGAAACGACTATTAGGATAAAATATTATTATCCTATTTAATTATGCATTCCATAATTAATAAATTTATTAATTATTGTTTTATGGTTAAACCATCTTTTTGTTTGTATTTGATTATTTCAAGAGCTGTTATATTGGTCTAACAGTATATTTGTTTTTATTTAATTATTGCTTCCCGGATGTTATTGGAAGCTAATGTAATTGGGAATATAGTTGCACCTGTGCAACTTAGTCTCTTGTTTGTATTTGGCTGTGCAATATCTATAAATATTGCAGCCCATTCTCTGTAATGTTAGTGGATTGTGATTGATAAAATTTAATCATGCTTCCGCGTTGTTGAATCAACATTTGGTACCAGAGCGAGAATCTGGACCTGTGAAGGTGTGGAAGAGAGAGCAGCAGAGATAGAGGAGATTGGAGAAGAGTATGCAGCAATAGAGAGCCTGTGTAGCCTCCTGCAACCTCCAGCCTCATCCCTACCTCCCCACATCCCCATTTCATTCCAGGTGTTTGGAACGCAATTTTTTTGCCTTTGGTGCACCCAAAGACTGAGCAAAATTTGCTGCAAGTCAAGTTGAAAGAGAGAAGCTACTTGTATAGACATTGGCGACTTAGATCAGGCCAACCACACAGCTGAATGGTTGAAACCAAGCATTGAAGCAACAAATCATGGGACCTCCTCCTCTCAGCGAACCTGTAAACATGCACATTCAAAGCAAAGTGACCAGCAAAAAAGAAAAAAAGAAAAGAAAAAGAAAAAAACAGTGAAGCAACCTACTCCAATTCCAGCGACCCCTGCTCCACGTACAGCTGCCAAGATTTTCCATTTGGAACAGCCTCCTCCTAGTTGTGCACAATCCTGCAAAGGCAAAATTAGAGGCATCTTTATTCTCTCCAAAATAGCCATGAACCTGCAGCAAAAGAAAGCGTTAAGCAAATGAAAAGAAAATAAGCGGCTATACATGGCATGTAAATCCAAAAAGGAGTAGAATAAAATAAAAAGTGGCATCCAAATCGTTGGAAAATGTGACTCCCTCCATGCACAAGAATCCTACACAAAACAAGGTACAAAAAACGGTGAAGAAACATCAAAAGAAATAGTTAAGAAAATCAATTTGCAAACAAAAAAACGGTGAAGATCATTTATGCGACTGAGCAAAATCAAAAATCAAAGGAGATATTAAAAAAAAAAAAGGGGAGCGGCTTCAAGAAAAAAACTACATTTCAAATCCACTTCAAGTGGAAAACCTAATCCAAGCAAGCTCCACGCATACCTCCACTCTGTCAAGTTGCATTTTCAAAAAGTAAGTCGATTTTACCTTTCTTTAAATAAAATTGCTGCGTTTTTACCTTCAAACATGCCTAAGCGCCTTGGTGGATAGCACAATAGCCTTAGAACCGAGAGGTGTGGGGTTCGAATCCATCCCCCAACACAAAAATTCTATTTTTTGAATTTGGCGGAACCACCAAATATAGCAATAATTTTGAATTTAGTTATAATTAACTAAATTTAGCGGAAAAATCCCTAATTTAGGGTAAAAAATAATTTTCTCCCATTCTACCCAGTTTTTCATTTTAGACATTTTTTGCAAAAGGAGACCCATCTAAAAATTGCATTTTCAGCTTTTTTTGCAATTCTTTGCATTTTCGATTGTATTGGGCTCAGGAGGCCACCAGGGCCCGCAAAACAAAAAAAATTACCTGCCATTCAATTTTTTCCAAATTTTTGAATGTAACTTGTATACTTCAGAATATTGTACTACATTTTAGTTTGTCATAGTCAACTGTAAAATTTGTAACTACTCAGAAACTGGCAGAATTGCAATCAAAAACAATAAAAAAATTGGTTTTGTAACACTCACGAGATCCTAGATCTCTTTCGCAGTGTTCAGTATATATGTTGCCTCTGGGAATCACTTATGTGTAAAGCCATTGCGACTACTACTGCACTTAACACCTAATATAGCTACAATAACATCGTCTAGGCATCGTCCCTTTAAATCGACAGGGAGTAATAAGGTCACAATGCACACATTATGAACCATTCCATCCATCTGTGAATGATTGCACGACATAAATCCAGACTGATAAATTATCCAAGTATATAGTGAAGTTACACGTGCGTATGAGGATATTTCTTTGATCCGGTATCAATAATCACACATACCCCATCAGTATTGTCTTGGTACCATGTATTGAATTCTTTCACGTACGTTAACGCCTCTTTCACGTACCGCCGGGTATATAGAAAGGGTGAGCTTCTTCCACGTACCGACGGGTATATCGGAAGGGCACGTATATAGAGAGGTTCAGTATATCGGAATGACGGTATATAGATTGGAGACCTAATACCTTGAGTGATAAGATCCAAACCCTATCAGTGATCTCTACAAAATGGGCACCAATGCCCCCAAATTTTTTCTTCTAGATTCACAATTTCTTAGAGGAAGAAACTATGCTGCATGGAAGAGAAAAATAAAGACAAAACTTGAGTTTGAAGAGATCTGGTTTGTTGTGAATGGTACTCTGACCAGATCAACCACTGATACAACACAACATCGGCAGTTTGATAAAGTAGATTAGAAGGCCAAACTCATCATCTTGTTTAGAGTGTCCGATGATGTGTAACCCCACATTCGAGATGCCAAAATAGAAAAAGAAGCCAAAAACAAGAATGTCATACTGAATTTGCAAAGTCAATTACATACACTGAAGTTCAAGCAAAATGAGAAAATTGAAGCTTTCTTAAGAAGAGTTACATAATTGAGGGCTTCACTTTTATCCTTGGGGGAACTAGTCACAGACAATGCTCTCATTCCCATTGTTCTGAGAGCACTCCCCTCTTCTTACTGCATTTTTTTCACAACACTAAATGTGACAGATACGATAGTTGGTTTTGACAAACTGGTAAAACTACTACAACAAGAGGAAGTAATGCACAATAAGGATTATGAAGAGGAGAAAGCACTGTCTTCACATCAAAAATGGAAAGGAAAAGGTAAAGGAAAACCTAATTCCTATAAGAAGTCCCAACATCATAATCAGTATCACGGGGACAATCAACAGAAGAAGCAATGTCCTATCTGTAAAAGAGGACATGACTTAAAAGATTGTTGGTATAACACTTACAAGAAAGGTTCATCCAACAACTCTGGACCACAACAACAACAATCTTATAAGGGACATTCTAACAACAATCACGGGTAGAAAAAGGGGAACTGGAAAAGAAGACCCCACCAACAAGGTAATATTGCTGAGCAACAAGAACAATCAGACAATGAAGAATTCTTGTTCACTGCTCGATCAAGTGAACCATCCATGTCATCTAGTGATGTCTGGTATGTTGATTTGGGGTCCACTCGACACATGACTAGCCACAGAGACTATTTTATTTCAATGAGGGACACGCCATCGAAAAATCATGTTTTGTTGGGAGATGATTCTTCATATACAATTTAGGGGATTGGGAACATTTCTCTACCCCTTAGTTCATGCAAATGTAGACTATCAGATGTCCTATATGTCCCTAGGTTGACAAAGAATCTTCTTTCAGTTAGTCAAATCCTGGATCACAACCTGAAAAATTGACTTTGATAGTCAATCCGGCAAGAAAACGTGTTTGATTCGAGATAAATCAAGAGGATTGAAAATAATTGCAAAAGCCTCCAATGTGGGATGCATGTTCCAACTTGATTTTGTTCATAGAGATGATCAAGCACTTGTGGCTAAAAATTCCACCTCAGCGTAGTTGTGGCACCGAAGATTTGGTCATGTTAGTTTCAAATATCTCGAAACACTTTGCCGACGTAATATGGTACATGGGATACCTTCTCTTCAGAAGGATACAGACAAGTGTCCTCACTACCTAGTAGGAAAACAACACAGAGCTTTATTCCATAAGAGTACATTTCGAGCTCATGGTAAACTTGACCTGGTTCATACCGATCTTTGTGGTTCGATGCAGCCAAGCCATTCTGGGTTCCAGTACTTCATGCTTTGTGTTGATGACTATTCAAGGAAAATGTGGATTTTCTGTCTTCGTTAGAAAAGTGAAGCATTTGAAACCTTCAAAAATTTCAAAGTTGCAGTTGAGAAAGAAACTGGTCGTCACATTAGAACTCTCCACTCAGATTGAGGGGGGGAATTCACCAATGATGAGTTCAGAGACTACCTACAAACTCACGGGATTCGTCGAAAAATGCCTCCTCCACACACACCACAGCAAAATGGTGTTGTTGAGAGAAGAAATCATACTATCATGGAAATGGTGCAATGCATGATCAATGATTCCAGACTTGCAAAGACATTCTGGGAAGAAGAAGCAAAAATAGCAGTGTATTCGTTGAACAAAGCGCCACCTGCTTGCTCTTGATGGAATAACACCACAAGAAGCATGGTAAAAAAGGAAACCATCCATTGCACACCTCGGAGTATTGGTGGAAATCAAACATGCACATACCAAAACAGAAAAGAAAGAAATTAGATATGAAGTCACAAAAACTCGTCTTCATTGGGTACAGTGAAGAAACTATTGGGTATAGATTGATGGATCCTAAGACCAGAAAAGTCTACACCAATAGAGATGTTGAGTTTTTCAAGAAGAAGGAAGCAGAGACTCCTCCTCCAGACTCACAAGATGTAGATTTTTCACTGTTGTAAAAATTGAAGCTGATGTTCCCTCAGAAGATGAAAGTGATGATGGGGATGATGGTGTTGATCGGATAGAACCATGACCCATGGGAACAGTTCATCATATGCCTAAATGGTGTACAAGTACATTACGAGATGCAAGAATGGATGCTCCACCGGATACATCCACCCCTGGACCATGGACTCGCAGTAAAGCAAGAGAAGAAGTTAACTTTTCTTTAATGAGTAGAGTTATTGAATCAGATGATCCCTCAACAGTGCAAGAAGCCCTACAGTCAAAATTTTGGAAAGATGCCATGGATTCTGAATATCAATCAGTGATGAAGAATAAAACTTGGCAGCTTGTCGATCTTCCACCAGGGAAGAAACCCATTGGATGCAGATGGATATTTAAAACAAAGCACAAAGCAGATGGGGTAGTGGATAAGTATAAAGCGAGACTTGTAGCAAAGGGGTACACACAAAAAGAAGGCATTGACTACGAGGAGACATTTTCTCCCATAGATGAGATCAAGACGATCAGGATGATCTTTGCTCTAGTTGCACAGTTTGGTTGGAAAGTCTATCAGATGGACATAAAAGTGCCTTCCTGAATGGAGATTTACAAGAAGAAGTCTATATGACTCAACGAGGGATATGTAGTACCTGGTCAAAAAGTAAAGGTATGCAGACTCAGGAAATCTCTGTATGGGCTCAAACAAGTACCCTGGACATGGTACATCAAGATTGATGAGCATCTTGTACAACATGGATTTGTTAGAAATCCATACGATCCCAATCTCTACCTCAAAAATCAAGGGGGGGAGATGGTGATTGTTATTGTCTATGTCGATGATCTAGTCATCACTGGTAGTTCAGTGAGGATGATTGATGCAACGAAGAAAGATCTTAATCGATCGTTCGACATGACCGATCTTGGGTTGATGCACTATTGTCTTGGATTGGAAGTGTGGCAGAAAGAGAATCATATTTTTGTTTCTCAGATGAAATATACCAAGACTACGCTCGAGAAGTTTAGGATGATGGATTGCACACCAATTGCTACACCCATGGAGAACAGATTGCAGTTATCTCGTTTAGATCCATCTCCTAAGGTAAGTGCCACTCTCTATCGATAGCTAATCGGGAGTCTCATTTACCTGACCTACACTAGACCAGATATCAGATTTGTAGTGAGCTATCTATCCAGGTTCATGCAGGAACCCAAAGTTTGTCATTGGAAAGTAGCAAAGCGCATTTTGAGATATCTCAAAGGATCAGTGGATCTTGGTCTAGAATACAAGAAGAATGAAAAAACTTCTTGACTGGATATTCGGATTCAGATCATGCAGGTAACATTGATGATAGAAAATCCACTTATAGATTTGTATTCTTTATGGGATTTTGACCAATATCATGGGGAAGTAAGAAACAACACTTTGTTTCTCGCTCTTCCATAGAAGCTGAGTATCGTTCTATAGGAGAAGCTGTATGTGAAGCGATTTGGATACGTCGCATACTGGAAGGACTTGGAATACCATAGGACAAACCGACCACCATGTATGTTGACAATGAAGGTGTTCTCAAACTTGTCTGCAATCCAGTGTTTCATGAGAGAACAAAGCACATTGAGGTTCATGTTCATTTCATACACGAACATGTGTTGAAGTACAACATCCAGCTTCAATTTTGTCAGACTATTGAACAACGAAAGCGAGATATTTTCACAAAGTCACTTGCACGTGACAAGTTCGAGTTGTTCAGAAAGTTCCTCTCCTCATATCTTTAGACAATGCACAATTAAGGGGGGGAATGTTAGGATAAAATATTATTATCCTATTTAATTATGCATTCCATAAATTTATTAATTATTGTTTTATGGTTAAACCATCCTTTTGTTTGTATTTGATTATTTTGGGAGCTGTTATATTGGTTTAACAGTATATTTGTTTTTATTTAATTATTGCTTCCCGGATGTTATTGGAAGCTAATGTAATTGGGAATATAGTTGCACCTGTGTAACTTAGTCTCCTATTTGTATTTGGCTATGCAATATCTATAAATATTGCAGCCCATTCTTTGTAATGTTAGTGGATTGTGATTAATAAAATTTAATCAGGCTTCGCCACTATTGTTGAATCAACAACGATGTGGTTGTATTTCAATGTGGATTATTGTAATTTATGTATGTTAATGGAATATGTGTGTGTGTTACAGTAAATTTTATTATTGGAATTTTGTAATGTGTATGAGTTGTTAGTTTTAGGGATTCCTTGGGAAATGTACATTAACCCATAGGTGTTAATTTGATTCAGATTTACGTATGCTAAGAAGGTTGGATATGTGTGTGTGTGTGTGTGTGTGTGTGTGTGTGTGTGTGTGTGTGTGTGTGTTAAATGAATTTGAATTTAATATCTTATAGTGCAGTTCTAATGTGCAATTGATGATTAAATAGTTGATGTGTTGTGTTCCTTAACTTGAAAATGTAATAAAGAAATCTAAAAAAAATAGTCAACCCTAGTATAAAATTCATGCATAACTACCCTTCATGTGTGATCTTTTTAGTGTTGAAAACTAAAACCTTAGGATGAAATTAAAAATTTACACTCGATCTAACACCTTCTAGCTTAAGTAAATAATATCTCAAGCTCAAGTTTATCATCGTATCTTGTATGCTTAGTGACATCATTGTGAACACGACAGTTAGGAAAAACAGGGTCAAACATTATCTAGGGTATGTGGTTCCCTCGTAGGATTGGTAATTGTGTGTGTGGTAAGGAGAATGAGATCTATTAAGGTATTGCTCCATAGGAAACCAACATTAAACCTAGTGTAAAACCCTCTTAGTCAGGCACAAGTGTAGAGTGAAGAGTGTTATGTGGAAAATATCACCAACCACCCTTGAAATTCACCCTTAAGAGTTGGGATTATAAATGAACTCGATACCTAATCTCAATTGTCATTTGGGTTCTATGATGCAATACTAAGAGTTAATGGTGAAAATTAACAACATTTTAGTGTATGATTAGTTGATAAAATGTAACCATAATATGGTGTGCTAGGAGGAAAGTGAAATTTAGATCATTCATATAATGTGTTTAAACCATTTTGTGGTGAGGAACTAAATCCATGACGTGTAATCCTTAATGTGAATCAGTAATCCTTTAAACGAATGAGTATTCCCTCTTGTTTCCCACTTCACCTATTGTGTAATGAATGTACATTGTGAAACCATGTAATCATGTTCTTGAGGAATTTCCCTAAGATGATAGCTAGTAGTTCCACGAGCATGAAAATACCCTTATTAACAAATGGGTTATTCAAAAAAATTCAAAATGCTTTTTAAATCAAATTAAGTGAAATCATTTTAATATGAATGTAAATTATTTGAGAGGTTCCTATTTTTTAGTTACCTGCACATGAGAATACTGAGTGTGAATCCCCTTTAACCCCTCTCAAACAAGAGTGAAATCTTGACAAGAAGTATCGAATGTACCTTGAGTTACAAGATGATTTTTTTAGATAAGGGTGTTCAATCACTTTAATTGTGACCTTCGTAAGGTGTGTAGAATTTCTAATTGAATGTTTCCTAGTAACACGCATCTAATAATTAATTGCCCAAGAATCCTAACTTAGTTGAGTGTGAGATCATACTCTGTAGGACCTTGATGACTAATCATTTAAATGGAGTATATAAGATATATGGTTAGTTATAATTAATTAAAAAAAATCAAATAAAATTAGTAATTAAATGCTATTATGAAAATATTGAGTATTTTATTTACTCTTGAACTAATAAACTTCACTTGTTCATGTGAACCTTCCTTGTTTCAACCGAGTTAAATTGCAAAACCAAAAAAACATACAACATAGAATAAAAATCCTTGGATAAACATTATTAGCTTCATTTATGCACATATGTCCCTATCAACAACCACGCTACATCGTTCTATTGCGATAAGATAAAAGAGAAAAGTCAGATTGAACCAATGCACGTAAAACATTAAGTGAGATAAAAATAACGTAGCCTAGTTTAATAAAAATGAAGGAATCCATAACAAGTGATTGTCAAATAATTAAGGTCAGTAAAAAATATGATTGTAATAAACGTATGAACTAGGAAAGTGGTGTGTTATGAATGGTGTCTATACTGGTGTTTTTACTACGGTTAAATCATTTTGTGGTGCCTTGTCATTTAGGGAAAATTGGTCTTGATGTGCATCATGCATTTTCATGTTATCTATGTGGGATGATGTTTGTGTGATTGTTTCATGTGTTTTGTGTTGTCCTAATCAATCCCTCGTGTTTTCATATATCAAGCAATGTAAGTGAAAAAAATTATTCCGATATTTTTATTGTTGTTATTGTGTACGTAAAATTTTGGCGTTACTAGAGGATCCTCAACAAGGATAATTCCAATAGGAGAGTCTTCAAAGTGAGTAGGAACATATTTTTGACCTTCTAAGAGTTCTTTTTGAGTATGAGCCAACATAGGATTAGGGTTACCATAAAGACCCTTTAGTTCAGCAATAACAACCTCATCATATATAGGGTTGACACTAAAATGTGACATGATGGGCGAAGAAGATGAATTATTTTTATCCATTAGGGTTTGAGATGGATCCTAGGGAAAATATTCTAAAAGATGGGTTCACCATTTAATGATTAACTAAAATATAAAATAATGTATCCATATTATAAGTTAATCTAAATTGGTATAGAATTGATATAAATGATAGAAAGCGAAAAGACTGGTGTTAAATATGTTATTTTGATATTTAAATGAGATAGAATAAATGAAATTAGAGGGATAAGGTGTTAACCTCTAAATAATTTACATCGTTGTTTGTCAGGACTGAAGAGGATGATGTGCGGATGGAAAAGATCATGATGGAAAAACCCAGAAAATTGTAGTAGATGGTGATTTTTGTAGACTGGGGCAAATGGAGGAGAACTAGGGCACTGGAGTGCTTTGGTCTACAAAATAGGCACTATAGTCTGCAAAACAACTCATGACCTAGTTTCGGTAGTGTCTCTAGGTCTTCAAAATTTCTTGATCTTTGTCGTCTTAGTGTCAGATTATCCTCGCTAGTAACACTGTAAACCTACAATAAAGATTCACCTACAAAGCCCCATACAAAGCATCAAACCCCTATAAATAAATATTCATATGAAGGGGTCAAAATGATCTTAGCGGTCATAAAGGTATGTTAGAATTTGAGGATTCTAATAAATATGGATTTAATCAACTTACACATTATATAATGTTACAATAAATATTTAAATAAATATTACATCATAACATAAGTAAATAAAGAAATACTTACAAGAAATAAATAACACATGTGATAAAATATTTGTAGTGGAAAACCTAATAGAGTAAAAACTACTTTGAAAATAACATTTTACTTCAGAGAACTTATTTTACATCCAGTAAGGTCACCTCCTCCTTTAAAACCCTATTTACCAAGGGTAAAACCAAATCACTTGATTTGTACACATTTGATATATTTCCTGAATATATCAAATGAGAACCTAAAGTCCTTTTTCTATAAGGTGATCGGGTATGTCTTCCGACCCACCTTTTCAACCTAAAATGGTTGACACATACACCTAAGTTTATAATATTTAATATTAGAAATATAATCATTTCATGATATTAAATATTTAACTTTAAGTATATACCTAGGTTAGCATATTTAATAATAAAAATATTAATATTTCATATTATTAAATATTAACCTATATATTAGTGATGGACCCATATACATTAAGGGTTGGCCAGCCCACTTAATCATTATGTTCCAAAAAGGTAGAAATACAACTAAGTGGTACACTACAATCTAGAACCAATGTAGTTTTTTGTGTTTTGTGTGTGCAATTATGCCTAGGGTGCCCAATAGTCAATGACACAGAGATAAGGGGCAATAGATAAATGTAAAATTCAAATAGTGGATGGAATATAATGAATTTACCTTTCCTATGCAATGTGTGTGATGGAATGATGCCCAAATGAAGTCCCTTGCCATAGTAGATAGCTAGCCCTTGATGGTAAATAGTCCTCTTATAATATAATGAGTATACTATGTTTATATAGGGATATTTTGTTCAAATTGTGACAATAATGACCCAACATGCCAACTAGCACCTAGGAGAATAAGAGGGAAAATGACGACCGACCTCAAATAAGTAAATTAGACCCAAGTGTTATAGGGACCAAAGCACTTAAAATTAAGGACCGGGGCACCCATCGGCTCCCCAATACTACCCTAGGCACCCCGATTAAAGACTAGAAATGACAAATGACTAAATTACAATACCTGATACTCCCTGAGAGACGACTAAAACCATGTAAACAACTGACGAATGCGTGATACAAATGACGATGATGACCAAAATCTTGACGACATGACTAAGGGATGGGTGATTAGTGAATAATTTTATTACACAAGATCCATTTATAAAATAAAATGCTTGGTGGTATAATTATAATAGCAAGTGCGTAATTTTGTGACTACACCAAACAACTGTTGGGTTAGCACACACTTGTTGTACATATCTATAATCAGAATTGAAGCATACAAGCAATAAACATGGAAATTAAACTAGAAGATAAATACACAAGATATAATGTGGTTCACCCAGTGTGGGCTACATCCACCAAGAAACAACCAATCTATTATTCTTTGCTTTACAGAGGAAATACAATGAAGATCTGTAATCTTCCACACCTCACACAAGTGTATAGTACTTTTCCTTTACAAGATTCCCTCAGCTCTCTCCAAGAATACCTTCTTACAATAATCCCAATTCTTATGTTCTAACCCTAGCTTTCCATCTTATATAAGCATTTACAAACTTAGGGAACTTTAGCTATATAATTACAACCCTTAAATCAACTTTATAATCAAAGGTTCGATATAGTCTCACGCCTTAAATAAAAACTTTCATGCATAAGTAACCAATGTCGATTACCCTAACTGATGTCATTGTGTCCCAGGTGACCGAAGTCATTCAATGGAATGATGTTGGTTACTTTGTAAACTTGCAAGTTGTAAAACATGATGTTTGTAAAGCAATTAAGCTCCATAACTCAACAACAACAATATGGTTAGAACAATGTGATGACTAAAGAAAGTTACAAATCATGTTTTTGAGCATCTGTAGTGGCACTTATCCATGGGAAAGTTTTAATAGTTTAAGAGAAACACTAATAACCTCTCCCAATAAACATTCCATTAATGGTGACTAGACACCTGAATCTAAATTTTAGCGACGAGATGCTCAAATACCTAGTTTGGAAACAATACACCAAAATACTTCATATTATCCCAACCAGCTCCTAAGAAACATGTCTACAAATAGGAACAAATTTTTATCTCTTTCTCTTTCATAATTTCAGGTCATATCATAATCCAACAAAGGCAACACACATAAGTAACTATGAATAAAATCTCAAGAACAATCCAACAATGACAATATTTTAAGGAAGTATGTGCACACATCAATATCACTCCACCCATGTAAAGGTCACCCTAAGATCCTTATACTTACCTTCCATTAAAATTCCATGGTACACATTTTTCACTATTCTATTCACCACGCTGCAACACTCATATAGCACACTATTGCGCATAATTTCCTTTTGAATCTCTAAGGTACGCTTTTATTTTCTATTTTATGTTTTTGAATAGTTTTTCTCGAAAAAAAAAGTGGCAAATGTATTCAATAATTCATACACTTACTCTTTACATATATCCTCTAAATATTTTATTTATATACGTGATTCCTAATCAAGAGAACTATTTATTAACAACCCTTTTATTTTTCTTTGTCATTGCTCTAATCCTTTTCATCTTTATTGCTTACGATTTCGTATTTTCAACTTGAAGTTGTACATACTAGATGAAATATTTCTCATCTCTATTTCAATGATTACCATTTTGAGCACCTTATATATGGTCTCCCATCACGAACAAGATTTCTAAGGCGTTATTGTCCCCTTTGGGTGCTTTTTTCCACTTTCTCTCCTTTGTTGATTTTTCGGATGTTACTTCTTTCTTCTCTTTGTTTATCACTCTTAGTCATCCTTTCATTTCTTAATGAAGGAACTTAATCAAAGAAATCATATATAGATATGTCTTACTTAACCTTATTATAGGGAAAGTATAATCAAGAGGAACATACTAGTACAAGAAGCTAATGTTTTCTATCTACTACATCAAGGATTGTATTTTGAAACTCCATACGAGGGTTTATTCTAAATTCCATAAGAAACATATTTCATTCAGAGAAATTAGTTGTAGCATGTGATTCTTTATGAAATTAGCACTATGAAATCCTAGCTTAAGGGATGTTATTCTAATCTCTCTCTCTCTCTCTCTCTCTAGAACTACATTCAAGTCTAAAACATAGTGCAATGCTTGATGATAATCACATTGGGATGACCGCCAAGGTTTAGCTGACTTAAAGATATGCATATTTCTAGTCATCTAATTTTCTCTTGAGTATTATGCAGGTACTTAGGGTTTTCTATAGGTAGAGGTGAAATAGAGAAGAAGCGTAGTGAACCTAATGTGACCTATAACAAAAAATAAGTGATAAGAAGAGACACAAAAATAATGAGGACCGAAGCTGTTTCGCAGACACCAGCACCCAAAGAATACATTAGCAATCAGGGGGGCTTGTCCTCTACTAGGTTCTCCTATGCATGAGACCGTCACATTCCAATTTCATATATAGAGATAAAATAGTGTATAATATACCTTTTCATTGTGTTGACCAGTGAATAATTAGTCCATACCTACAGTGACAAGATGAGTAATATTTATCTCTTATATATCACTCTTTCTTGTACTTCTTTAGTTAGATCTTGTACGTTATAGTTATTTTATCTGTTCAATATTGTCATTACTTTACATTTAATTTCAGTAAATTAGTTCCTTAGGAAAGTTTTCTTTTATTACTCTCTACAAAGTGCCCATAAGAGAATCATACTTCAAGGCCACCCTAGCATCTTCAACTTAATCATGATGGGAGCCATTATTTTATGTCCGGTATGTATATTCCATGTTCCCCTTGGGGTAGGTTGTGTGATTATAGTTATATAAGGTGAGACATAGGAGGATATCACACATGTCCATGACAATGTAAGTTAATTTTGAACATGTTTTAGAAGGTGAAAAAGACGAATCATGAAACTATGAGTAGTCATAGGAGTTGGAAAAGAAGAAATAGGAATGTAAGTATGGATTTGAAGAAGTGGAATAAGTATGCCAGGTATAAAGTTTTAAGAAACATAGGGAGTGATAGAAATAATCAATGGTGGATTGAGATAACAACTAGATTGTGGAGGAATTGGAGGAAGAGTGTGAAAAGTGAGAGAAGGCCGCATAGATGTCTTTAATTTGGATTTATAAGATCTTCTAACGGTGTTGTCAAAATAATTTAGAGTTGAAGAATATGCAGTAGCAACATAAGCAAAAACAAGATTTGTAGGAATTACAATGATTGATTCTTGTATTCTTGTAGTAAATAGAATTGGACGAGAAATTTCCACTACAATGATATTACAAGAAGAAAAATAAAGGCCGAAATTGTTTTTTTTTTGGAGACAATGAAAAATTCATTGGGAATGAGATAATGGTAGGTGAAATGGTAGAAATAGTTTTATAAGAAATAGGAAGTGGAATATAAACATGTGCCAACATTGAAGATAGAAGATAACATGAAACAAGAGCAATAGTTGAAATAGATGAATAAATAGTAGCTTTAAAATAAGTGGGATATGATGTCCCATGATCATCCCTAGCCACATCTCTAGGAGAAGTAGAAGAAAGAATGGTAATGCTGGTAGAGAGGCTTCAGTAAATGGGAATAGAAGAAGACGTAGGAACTGAAGAAATTAGAGTAGTAGGAGAGGTAAATAACAACATTTTCAATATTACTTAAAAATTGGTAACTTGTAGTACTTGATGGGGTTTTTCAGAATTTATTGTATGTATAATCTTGAGCCCCGAGCTTCTTTTGAAATCAGCTTCTCGCCCCTCAAATATTAATTGTTTTGGCTATTGATGTTTTGTGGGCTGTTGAAATTGTTTAAACCTCCCCCGCCAACCACTTTCCACGTGGCCCCCTTTCCATGTGCCTAACTCCTTTTTCCTTCCCGCGGACATGAGAGTGCCGGGTTGCATTATTTTAAATGATATTTCGGGTCCGTCCTTATTATTTGGGTGTGGTTTTTATATGGTGGTCTAATATATATATTTTAATATATAAGTTGCAATAAAATATATATATATATATATATATATCCTTGTCCTTAATTTTTTGGGCATGGTTTTTCATATAGCAAAGGGGGTATATTTTATATATACGGGTAAATATATATTTTTATATATATTTACGGCAATGGTAAAATTGAAGAGGGCATATTTAAATGTAAATGCAGCAATATATTAAAAGAAAATATATATTTACGGCAATAGTAAAATCAAAGAGGGGGTACTTATATGTAAATGCAGCAATATATTAAAAGAAGAGAACTCTCAAAGTATAAGAGAATAATATAGAGAGCAACAACTCATAAGAAAATATAGAGAGAGGAGAAGAAAATTGCAGTAGCACATAAATAGAAAGAGGGAAAACTACAGAGGAAGAAAAATATAGAGGAGCAATTCGAAAAGAGGAAATTTTAATAAGAAAAAGAAAAAAATGGACACAAGAAGATAAACAATTGAAAAACAAAGCAGCAACTCCAAGATTATTAAATTTCTCGACTTAATATAATATATTTTGTGTGTGTGTGTGTGTGTGTGTGTGTGTGTGTGTGTGTGTGTGTTTATTTGTATTTCTGGTAGTGTCTTTCCCTTACTAATTGCATTTGGCACTAAAATTTTCCAATAGAGTTAAGAGTGTATTCTTAGAGAATCTTCATAATGAGAAATGACAACCCTTACATTAAATGTAAGAGCCACACCTGAAAAAATCTTCTTGAGATTCCTATGGTTTTTACCCTAATCATCTAAATCGTTCACTTCTTATTATTCTTCTTCCTACCATAGCATTAGCTCTATCCCATCATTTCTAGCAAGATTCCCTATGGTTTTATAGGTGACATTTTGATTTCTTGTGTTGATGAATACAACTTTATTGTTTTTCTCTTTTATATAGACCAAGTTATCCTTATGTGTTTGGTACTATAGTTGAAATTGGATATGCATGGGGTCCCTTTGATAAATTGTGAAACTCTCCCTACTAACTATGGGGTTTCAGCTTTGCAATTGTTTGTGGTGGTGAGGGAATTGGAACTTCTTGTTTACTTGGAGGGAATGACTTCTTGGAAGGGAAAAGGGTAGAAGAACTGAGATGGGATGGAAGATCAGGAGATGGGGAAGGGAAAACAACACTTGGGGCAGTAGGTGAGGGGCTTGACTCTTGATCATGTTGAAATGATAAAGTTTGAGGAAGAGGAAAAGAAAAGCTCGGAGGTGGTGGACTTACCCATTGACAAGGTTGTCTTGTGTCCAACGCATAAGCCTCAATCTCCTCAATCCATTATGTAAGTTGAGGCAACACTTTACCATGAAGTCAAGCTTCTCTTGAGGGTTGTAATGTCCTGGAAAAGGGCCTCCCCATAGATAAGGTGCCCTGAAACCAATCCTAAATTCCTTCATCGTGTTTTCGCTCTTGATTGAACCATGTCAGCGTCCATCTCTTGAATCTTCTCCTATAAATCAACATCTTCCATATAGCTACCACCACTATATGTGTCCCCTTGTTCTTGATAAGCTTCATGGTCAAACTGGTTTTGGCACTGCTCATATGGGTAAGCATAATGGTTTTGGATCTGACTATAATGCTAATCTGGAGGAGTTGGGAAATACATTGGAGGCTGAGTGTATTGTTGCTACTGTAAGTGTGAATTCCATGGGAGGAATGAAGTCATGGTTGCACAACTTCATGGAATGGAATAAAATGAATGAAAATGGATGGGGAAAGGTCTGCAACTCAGAGAATGGGTTGTTGACCAGATGGAGTCGTCCAGATGTGCTTTGCATGTGCCTCAGAAGGTTGAATCTCACCAAGGACACATTAACTTGGTGAAATGAAGTGGTACGGTGATTTAGACCTGTCCCACCGGGCGTGCCAAAATTGTTAGTGTAGAATCACAACACCCGAATGTCTTGAGTGTGAGTGGGACATTTGGTGTGATTGCACAACATGGGACCATCTCTCAAGCTGTGGGACTTGCAAAACTTGAGATGGACCTCCGAAGAAAGCCAGTTCTTACTTCCTAATCTACCTGCCACTAGCTACTCCAGTGCAGGAAAAACTATCTGATCCTAATCTAACCATTCCAAGGAGACAGGGAGAGAGAGAGGGTGAAAGAGAGCCTACACTAAGCGGTGATACACCAGAAAAGGAAGTGGTGAGATACTCTATTGAGGGAGAATGAAACAGGAAGAGGGGATTGAGGGAGGTCAGACATAAGTGACATAGACCCAGATCCAAATCCGCCATCGAAACTCCATGAAGCACGAAATCTTACACCTACAAACGTGAAATACATACATAGAGAGAAAACACGAGATAGAGAGGCACAGAGAAACAACAAAACGATAACAGGGGTTGAAAGATGCCACACAACAAGATTTTATTGCTCTATAAGGTGCACAGACTATTACATGCGGTGCTCAGAGGAACAAATACACTCTCAAGCATAGGAGAAGGCCTACAACTCAAATGGAGTCGGGAAACGACTTTGACAGAGTTTCCCCTCATCCTAGAATGTCTCTCCCTCCTCAAATGAGAAGTGTTTACAATATATAGACGATGAAAACCAAAAAGAGAGGAGAAACTCAAATTTTCTCTTAAAATCCAACCACCAACCATCAATGCCTGTCGTGAATCCACCCACAATCTGTCAAGTCTGGTTCTCCATCTCTATTCGACGTGTTGAAGAAGGAAGAATGACGGATCAAATCAAATCAAATCTGGTAGTTAAAGCAATCAGATTCTGCATTAATGGCCGAAATATTTTTCCCATTTTCACCCACCTAACCTCGTCAAAATTAAAGTTTCAGGCTCCCATGGCGTAGATGAGGTCGAGACCTTTCCAATGGTGCCAATTTTTTTCAATTTTGGGCATTGGATCGAAAGATATGTCCATTTGAATGTTAGAGTCGGGTTTGTACAAAAATGGTAAAAACCAATTAGTAGAATGGGTCCGCGGGCCTAAAACTCACTTGTGCCTTTTGGCACCCAAAATATAAAATGCAAAAATTGCCCCGCAGCCCCACAATTCAGTTTTGTCAAAAAACCATATTCGGGCCGTAGGTCCGCATTTTCCATTTGGGAAAAAAGTCTCTCCCAGGCCCACCGGCCCACATGCAATTTAGGCTTGACACGTGGCTCCTGGGCATCGGTGGAGGTGCAGCTCATTTTTTCACTTTACGCCTTCTCGGGGCAAAAGTTTCAAATTACCTTTGATGACCCACCTTCCCGCCTTGACTTTTCAACATGGCCAAGTGGCGAGTTGACGCTTGTTTGGGGACCACTTCTAAATTTACCTTTTGAAGATGCGCCAAAGAGACACGTGGCACCTTCGCGGCTTGCTCTGTTTCCTTTGTTTTTTTGGATACGCCCTTTTTGCTTGGCGAGGCCATAAATTTGACACAGGACACGTGGAAGACCGGCACACGTTTGGGAACCTACTCCAAATTTTACTTTTGAAGTAGCGTCATGCTGACACTTGGCTCCTTCCACCGGCTTGCCTCTGCTTTGACTATTCAACCCCGAATCTGTCCCTTTTTTGGACCTAGGACACGTGGCTATCCTACACTCATTTGGAAACCCGCTCCAAATTTTACTTTTGAAGTAGCGTTGTGTCGACACGTGGCTTCTTCTACCAACACCTTTATACTTAGTCATTTTGGGCCCACTCTGTCTGCCTTTTTGGTGTTGACTTCGCCCCTCCTCGGACCTGGGACACGTGGAGGCCTGACGCTTGTTTGAGTCTCCATTTTGGATTCAATCTTTGGAGGTGCATCGTTTGGACACTTGGCAGCCTCCACTGACTCTTCCATACTTAGCCAATTTAAGCCCGCTCTGAATCATTTGTGAAGCCCGAAGACTTTGATCCTTTCCATACTTCCTCCTTGACTCCTCTAGTTTTCTTTTGTGTGGGTTCGTGTTTGACCAATTTTATCCGAGGGTGAAATTGGGATAACAAGATATGATAGAAATATTATGAATATGGAGTTTGCACTTGAAATTAACCTGGTATTCTAACCATTTCTTGAGCACAATCTTGAATTTATTATTCTGACCTCATTTCTCCATTGTCTCTTGATCAAAAATAATATTGGATATAGGAAGGTGATTATAGCTAACTACATTTTCTTCATTGATATTTCGAGTTATGTTACCACGTTTTGACACTAAGATTCTACCTCTACAATTTATACTTTTTCCTACTATACCCCAAAGTAAATCAATGCAAATAATTACCTCTGGTTTGCCTTCTAGAATGTGTAAACTAGAATTTTGAATGCCTAGTAAAGCTACCATGTACTACATGTTTTCGAATCATCTTCATCATGATCATCTATTAACTTTGCTTCTTCAACCTCAATCCTCGGGACAGTAAAATGATCTTCCCAATAACTTAGTTATCAAATATTTTATATTTTAAGAGATAATTTGAGAAGAAGGTATGAAAAAGAGTGTCCATTGATTACTAGCTTAGAAAACATTCAAACAATTGTAAGTAAATGATTATTTGTAATGTGTAAAAGGAGAAGGATTTGTTTTCCCGAACAATTTCTTGATTTTGAGTTTCAAGTGCTTTGTCTTAGCTCAAATACAAAGTTCTTCTATAAAATATTTGAACTTATTCAAATCTTTCTTGGTCAAAGTAAAATTGTAATTTGTGACATGCAAGAATACTAAGACATCTATGTGTTTTAGAATTGAATATAAGATACACATGTATTTTACATTTGATGTGTCTTTAGTTAACCACCTTTTGTGATTCACCACTTATCCCAGTATATTTTCTTGCCTTTTCATATTTAATCCTATTGTTACCACATGGTGAATTTATATAACTTTGCATATTATTTTCCTTGTAACAATGGTGTCAAAATGTGAAAGGTAAGCCAATGAGAAAATTCCATATATGTATAGTTTCTGGGCCGATTGGTACTATATAGATCTCTCTATACAAGTATCCTCAAGTGAGAATTACTAACCATTGAAAAATCTCCACATTTCTTTGGATATTGCAATTTCATTCTTTAGGTTGGTCTTAAAATTCATTTTCAGTCAAAAACTAATAAGAAAACCCCACATTTCTCTACAACTTTTAAAGCTTGTTTTTCCTAAAATTTACCGATTTTCATTGGCTAACCAATAAGAACACTTGATGCTTCTTCACACTTCACAAATGTAAGTCCTCATTGTGAATGTAATGGTTCAAAATATGAAGTGGTGTGAAATCTACATCAATAATATTTAATCCTTCATGTAGTGTAATTCCATCAAACAATTATAACTATTAAGATCTGTGAGATACTTTTCTAGTTAATTTGTCGGTAGTGAATAAATAAATAATTTCCACTTAGCTTCAAAAATGCCAAAACTTGTTAGTTTTGATAATTAAATTTCAAGGAACATAACGAGCAACCAAATAGCTACCACGTCACTTCATAAATATCACAATCTGTAAGAAAAACCATGAATAAATATTGACAGTTTTATTAACACTCTCCTGAAAGTTTGTATAACATCCAAACCAAAAATGCATGTTTCCTTTGAAAATTAAATTCCTACAATTTCACATTTAAAACCAAAATTTTGTTAAATGAATTTTAGTCCGAAAAATGTAATTTTGAAAAATTTGCATCAAATAAACATAGTTAATTATGACAAGGAAAATTGGTTCTTGAATATTTTTCCAAACACATTCAAAGAGCCCCCATTCTTTCTAATGAAATCATGTGGAGGTGTTATTCACAACACTGTCTTTTTATAATCTCTAAGGAACATTTCTTCTATCTTGTATAGATCC